>PVKP010046230.1:0-15694 GCA_004027715.1 Plecturocebus donacophilus | reverse complement strand
TATTCTCCCGCACCACTGTTCCTCCACCTGCGTGTCCCACACCAACCCACGCCATCCGCTGGTTCTAAATACACCTGAAGTGCCGTGAGGCCCTGAGCCTGGCTGCCTGCTCCGTGCTCCTCATCATTCCTCAAGGCCCAGGGAAAGTCCTGCCACCTCCCTGAAGCCAAGTGCCTTCCCCCTCTCCACTCTAGGCTGCTCTCTGTGCTGTGTGTCCCCAGCTAGACAGCAGCTCCTCAGGGCAAGGAACAATTCCTCTTCCTTCTTAGTGCAACTTCCAAACCACAGCAGAGGAGCGTGCACTGGGAGCCGGGCCTGGCATGAAAACACAGCAGCACAGGGCTGCCGGAGGGGTGGAGGGGACAGTGACCTGCCTGCTCCCTAATACATGCCAGGGAGCCCCACCTTTTGCCTACGGAAGGCACATGCTTTGAGCTTGATTTTCTTGGGTGGGGGGTGTCTACACCACCCACACTTTCTCACCCAGTCCAATGCACGGGCAGGGACAGGGGCAGAATCTGCTGCTGTGGAACACAGTAGAGCCGCCTGCACTCCTGTGGACATCACCAAACTGGCAACTTCACTGAAGGTGCCGCTGGCCTGTGCGGGCACTCAGCTGATGCTCCTTCTCTTCCCTCCTCAACCCCATTGGCTTTAGGTCTTCTCCGCCTGCACTGAGAGAAACATTAATGGTGAGCACCAGAGTAAAATCCAGCACAGCAGGTAGAGTTTCAGTAAAAACCTGAAAGTGCGATTGGAGCTCAGAGGGCCCAGATGTGGGCAGGACAACAGAGGAACTGGGAGCCCAGGGTGGCAGAATGGGGTAGATAGGAGTGGATAGGGGAGAGTAGCCAGGAGGAGGGACATGGCTGCGCCACCAGCCCACATGGGCGGCTGGAGACTGGGAGAGACTGTGCCTCCTCCAGCCTGGCTGTCTTGGCCAAGTTCTGACGGCAGCCGGGAGGAATGTGAGAAAGAAAGCAAGACAAACTTTGCCACCTCTGGCTGGACACGGGAAGTTTGTGTTGGAAAAGAATAAGCCACAGGCCCTGCTGTTCCCCTGCCTTCTCCCCTCCCACCCTGGGGGACAGCCCCGCACCTTCTAGTCCACTCCTCCCTGCCCTCTGCCACTCCCTTTGATGCCCAAAAGCCCCCTCCCTCCTTGCCCAGGTGCTCCAGGGAGCCAGGCCTGAGAGTCTAGGGAGGCCCAGAGGAGGAAATGACGCTCAGAAAGGGCAGCATCACTTTCAATGGTATTTCCGTCTCACATTCGTGCCTGCAGCTCTGTACGAGGCAGGAAGGGAGTGGAGGAGGCTCTGCTAGCATTGACTGGGCTGGAGACTCAGGAAAGGGAGCCTGGGCTGTGGGGGCGAACCTGCCCTGTGTGTTTTACCCCCGTGGAAGGAGAAGGACAGGAGCACCTGCAGGGCTCCATTTGCTGGGCTTCCTGCTGGGGGCTGCACCCTTGTCCCATTTAACTTTTCTCATAATTTCCCGTTTGAAAAAACCTTGTGAGGTAAGTGTTATTTAAAATAGCCCCATTTTACAGATGAGGAAATGGAAGTTCGGAAAGGTTTGATGAGCTGCCCGAAGCCACGAGGTTAGCTGGGACTTGAACCCACGTCATCTTGATTCTGAAGCCACTGTTTTTTGTTCGGTTGCTTGTTTTTCCCAAGGCATCAGCCCCCTTCAGGGGACCCTGTCCTATCACTTCCTCTCTCCACAGCTCCCTCAGCCCCTCTCTCCTCCCACTCCCATTGTGAGTGTCACCAGCAAGTCAAGAGCAAGACCAGATGGTAGCCACTAGCTGTGCGTGGCCAACCACATCACTACAATTAAGTAAAATTAAAACTCCAATTCTTCGGTGGCTACCATATCGGACAGCACAGACAGGAAACATTTCCATCCTCCTGCCGGTCTGGACTTAAAGGCCAGTCGGGAGGTAGAGAGAATGGGAGAGGCCAGCCAAAGGACCTCAGGGACAGAGCTGCCTTTGTGAGGAGACGAGGAGGTTTTGGAAGTGACTTCGGGTGAGGAGAGCAGGGGTGTCTGAGGCCTGGGGGAGGAGAGGACAGCTTGCTGGACTCCCAGGCACCTCCCTCCGATACTGATACTCCGGCAATACTAGTGAGCAATTAATTGGCTGGGGCGGGGCCAGGGCCAGAGCAGGAGGAAAGCAAACGCCACGGAGGAGAAGCCACCGCCCTCAGCAGATGGCAGGGCCCCGGTCCTCCTGGCCTCCTTTCTTCCTGTGAGGACCTGGGAGCCTGTCTGACCCTCCTTGACCTGCCCAGAGCTGGCTGCTGCTTCCTGCTCCCTCATCCAGCCCAGGGCCAGCGGGTGGGCTACAGGGCCACCACCTTCCTAATTAGACTTCTTAGCCTCTTGCTCACCCTTGAGGTCTGGGTCACCAGCCATGGGGAGAGGCTGTGAATGGCCTGTGAGTAACCAAGGCCCAGCTATGACAGAGGTCATCAGCCCAGGTCTCACCCCTGGCTGAGCCCTGGCTCCCAGCACCGCTCCCCACCCCCCTAACCCCCGCACCATGCTGTCCCGAGAGCCCAGAAGCGACAGGTCAGGGAGTTGGTTTTGGAAATGCAATGCCCCATTTCTGAGAGGGAGAAGACTCCCCCAGCGATGGAACACGTAACAGGTGTATGGCTGGCCTGGTACTTGGGCAGTGGTGGGAGGGGGAGTCTGGGGGCTGGGGCAGGACTCACTTGAAGGAGGAAAGTGGAGGTGGAGTGATGGGGTCCCAAGGAAGAAGCAGATCGGGGGCTGTGAATGGGACCTCATTGGGGTTGGGCGGTGGGGCTGGAGCAGGCACCCAACCAAGTGCGGAAGAAAAAGCTGAAATGCCCATGTCTGTGTGTGGAGGGCAGATGGGGAGACAGGCCAAGCCAGGCAGGGAGGAGAGGGAAGGAGCCAGGCGGCTGGGTTCCGTGGCAAGAGTGGCCGCCCCAGAGTGGGTGGCCGTGGGGCAGAGCGCCTGGTTCCAGGTTAGGCAATCAGGAGCCAGGGCCAGGCCTGTCAGGTGGAAGGATCGTTAGGGCCCCGTGGCCATGGGTACCCCACACTGCAGGCGCTGCTGCTGCTGAGTAGGCAGATGCACTGGGCTGATTACCATGCTCCTCCCGGCCACACCAATATCCCCCGGGCACCCTCCCCCTCCACCCCTCCTGCCCTCCCCACAGTGACTCCTGCCCAGGGAATGTCCAGCTCTGGCATAAAGGACCCGGTGTCCTCCAGCTGCCGTCAGTTAAGAGGCTGTGCAGTCCGAGATGGGCTCGTCTCGGGCACCCTGGATGGGGCGTGTGGGCGGGCACGGGATGATGGCACTGCTGCTGGCTGGTCTCCTCCTGCCAGGTAGGAGGCTGGGGGCCCTGGGAGCAGGAGGGAGGTGGGAGGGAGAGTCCGGGAGAAGACTCAGCGAAGGGGACAGGCAGGGGCTCTGGAATCTGCCTCTTGAGTCTGGGGGTTGCTCCTCACTGCCTTGTCACCTCAGGTAAGTTACTTAAACTTCCTGAGCCTGTTTCTGAAACTCTAAAGTGGGGTTAATAATAACACCTAGCACTAGTCTATGTGTCTCAAATTAAATAATGTATGTGACATGCGCTTTAAATTCTAGAGGTTTACATAAATGTTAGTGGTGGCGATTTTTATTATGAGAGCAGTACAAGATAATGATTGGACATTTAGTAGTAATAATAACTGTCACATTTTGAGAGACTTTTTATATGTCAGACTCTGTTTTAGGCACAATTTGGATTATATATTGGCACCTTTTGTTTGTTTGTTTGTTTGTTTGAGATGGAGTCTCACTCTGTCTCCCAGGCTGGAGTGCAGTGGCATAATCTCAACTCACTGCAACCTCCACTTCCCAGGTTAAAGCGGTTCTTGTGCCTCAGCCTCCCAAGTAGCTGAGACTACAGGTGCCCACCACCACACCCGGCTAATTTTTTTTGTATTTTTAGTAGAGACAGTTCACCATGTTGGTCAGGCTGGTCTGGAACTCCTGACCTCAAGTGATCCTCTCGCCTGGGCCTCCCAAAGTGCTGGGATTACAGGTAGGAGCTACCATGCCCAGCCTATGTTAGCACTTCTGACCATTACAAGAATGGTATGAAAGAAAATTTGCTATTTCCACCCTACAGATGGGGACACTGAGGCTTGGCGAGGTTAGGAAGCCAGCTCAAGATCGTGCATTAGGAAGCAGTAAAGCCAAGATTCCAACCCAGGCCAGGCGACCACTGGACCTGTGTTGTTGACCACTGGGTACTTACAGCCCTTGAGAAATTTCTGTGACCTTCCCATGGCCTGGTAGATGGTTGGTGTCTGAGGGAATAGAGAAAGAGAGACGCAATGTTTAGTGGATTCGTGCAGAGGACTGAAGGGAATTGCCACAGCTGGGGTTTGGCATGGTGGTACATACAAATAATTTCTTTTTGAGGAGAGAACAGGGACATCACAGATGATGGAAATCTGGTTGTTGGTGGAGGGATCAGGATGAGTGGCAGTAATAAAGCATGATGTATAATGCTTTATGCTTTTTAAAACATCATCCGGCAGGGCGTGGTGGCTCGTGCCTATAATCCCAACACTTTGGGAGGCCAAGGCGGGTGGATCACCTGAGGTCAGGAATTCGAGACCAGCCTGTCCAACATGGTGAAACTCCATCTCTACTAAAAATACAAAAAATCAGCCGAGTGTGGTGGTGGGCACCTGTGGTCCCAGCTACTTGGGAGGCTGAGGCAAGAGAATCCCTTGCGCCCAGGAGGCAGAGGTTACAGTGAGTTGAGACCCTGCCAAGGCAACAAGAGCAAAACTCCATCTCAAAAAAGAAAAAAGAAAAAAAATCTTCCATGTGGATGCTCTCACTTAGTATTCATAGTAATGCTGTGGGAAGGCAGGGCAAATATGGCTCCTCTGAATGTATAACTAAAGCTCAGAGAGGTTAAGTAACTTGCTGGTATGTGGCTCTGTCTGTGACTCGTGGGACCTGGAGGGGCTGGAGTAGGCAGAAGGAACGCGAGTGAAAGAGTCGTAGAGGAAGGATGGGGTAAGTTGGGCCTGGGGGTTTGAGCAAAGGCAAGGAAAGGTAAGGAGAGATATGGTCCCACATCCCCGAGGGAAGTCAAAGCAGCAGAAGTCAGATGAGGAGCTGGATGGAGGCAGGTGGGCTCAGAGGGGGAAGCTGATGGTGGCCAGGAGCCTCAGAGGCTCTAGGAGTTTTGTCCTGGTTCCCAGGGAGAGCAGGGCTGGCTCAGGGTGCGGTGTCCTGCCACACTGGTACCAGCAGGTTCTGAAGCAACAGGTGGTGACCCCACATCCTGGCCCCAACCTAGCTTTACTGGCATGGCCAGTGCTGGGACAGGAAATAGGTTTCCATTCCTGATCGCAGCCTGGGCTCTCACGAAGAAGCCAGTGACCAAATCTTAGCCTTCGAGTGCTCTTTCCTTTAATTCAGCGCCTCTGCCCCCAGGCTTCTTTTTCCAGTGTCTCTTGCTATATTTTTTCTCCGCTTCTCAGCCCTCCATTGTTTTGCCTTTTGTCTTCTCCTGCCCTTTGGTCCCCCTATCTGGCCCAGGATTTTTCCCTAAGAATTTCTGCCTGCACTTCTCAGAGCCGTAGTTTCCCCAATTCTCTGTCTCTTCAGGGCCCTTTCTTTTAGACCTACTTGTTCCTGACACTTCTCCATTCCTTCTTCTTTTTTAAAATTTTTAAATTAAAAAACAAAATAGAGACGGGATTTTACTATGTTGCCCAGGCTGGTCTCGAACTCTGGGGCTCATGCGAACCTCCCACCCTGGCCTCCCAAAGTGCTAGGATTACAGGGGTGAGCCATTGTGCCCAGCTCCCTCTTACCTTCAATGTATTCCTTTGAGGTCCCCCACTTTGGCACCTAATTTTCTATTTTTCTGGTTGGTGTTTGCCCACCCTTCCCAAACAATGGAACTGCTTTTATTCTGTCACCTCAATATCCTTTAGAGACAATAGCCAGTTCTCTCTTCTTTCTCCCTCCCCAAACTCTCCCTGGGCTCCTCTTGGGAGAAATCTGAGAGGCAGATAACTGAGCTGGGGTTGAAAGGTGAGGGAGGAAGCCAAGGCTCCCTGGCCCTTACTGACCACTCCTTTCCTCCCCAGGGACATTGGCTAAGAGCATTGCCACCTTCGCAGACCCCTGTAAGGACCCCACGCGTATCACCTCCCCTAATGACCCCTGCCTCACTGGAAAGGGTGACTCCAGTGGCTTCAGCAGCTACAGTGGCTCCAGCAGTTCTGGCAGCTCCATTTCCAGCGCCAGTGGCTCTAGTAGTGGCTCCAGTGGTGGCTCCAGCGGATCCAGCGTCCCCCAGAGTGGTTCTTCCGGATCTTTTAAGCCAGGAACGGGATATTCCCAGACCAGCTACTCCTCTGGATCTGCCTCTAGTCTACAAGGTGCATCCGGATCCTCCCAGCCAGGCAGCAGCGGCTCTCACTCCGGAAGCAGCGGCTCTCACTCCGGAAGCAGCGGCTCTCACTTCGGAAGCAGCAGCTCTCACTCCGGAAGCAGCAGCTCTCATTCGTGGAGTAGCAGCTCTCATTCGAGCAGCAGCACCTACCAAGTAGGGAATGGCTCTGCTCTGCCAACCAACAGCGATTCTTCCCGCATACTATTAAGACCTTCCCAGACCTCTGGGGCGTCCATCAGTGGCCAAAGTGTCAGCTCTAACCTGCGTCCCTGTAGTTCGGACATCCCTGACTCTCCTTGCAGTGGAGGGCCAGTGGTCACGAAGGAATCCAGCCCCTACATCCCCAGCTCCCACTCTGTGTCAGGGGGACAGAGGCCCGTGGTGGTGGTGGTGGAGCAGCACGGTTCTGGTGGCCCCGGAGTGGTTCCAGGTGCCCCCTGTAGCAATGGTGGCCTTCCAGGCAAGCCCTGCCCCCCAATCACCTCTGTAGACAAATCCTACGGTGGCTACGAGGTGGTGGGTGGCTCTCCTGAAAGTTATCTGGTTCCAGGCATGACCTACAATAAGGGGAAAATCTACCCTGTGGGCTACTTCACCAAAGATAACCCCGTGAGAGGCTCTCCAGCGGTCCCTTCCTTTGCAGCTGGGCCCCCCATCTCTGAGGGCAAATACTTCTCCAGCAACCCCATCATCCCCAGCCAGTCGGGAGCTTCCTCAGCCATTGTGTTCCAGCCAGTGGGCACTGGTGGGGTGCAGCTCTGTGGAGGCGGCTCCACAGGCTCCAAGGTGCCCTGCTCTTCCTCCAGTTCTCAAGTCCACATCAGTTCTAGCGTTTCCAGCAGCTCCGGTTCACCCTACCATCCCTGTGGCAGTGCTTCCCAGAGCCCCTGCTCCCCACCAGGCACTGGCTCCTTCGGCAGCAGCTCCGGTTCCCAATCCAGTGCCAAAATCATCCTTCAGCCTTGTGGCAGCAAGTCCAGCTCTTCTGGCCACCCTTGCATGTCTGTCTCTTCCGTGACACTGACTGGGGGTCCCGAGGGCTCTCCCCATCCTGATCCCTCCGCTGGTGCCAAGCCCTGTGGATCCAGCAGTGCTGGAAAGATCCCCTGCCGCTCCATCCGGGATATCCTAGCCCAAGTGAAGCCTCTGGGGCCCCAGCTAGCTGACCCTGAAGTTTTCTTACCGCAGGGAGAGTTACTCGACAGCCCATAAGTCAGCGTTTGCATCTGTGCATGCCTGGGGCACACAAAAGCACGTACATTGTATCTCATTTGGGAAAAGTCCAGTGCCCAGGCATAGACTTAGCTCAGTTTCCCTCCTCCTTCCCAAAAGAGTGACTCTGCTTCCTCCACTACCCTAAGGTGGCAGACTCTCTCTTATCACCCCTTCCTCCTTCCTCTTCCTAATATTGTAGATTCAAAGCTCCTGTCCGATTCTCTCCTACTGTTTAGATTCCCATTCCACTGCAGTGTCCCCTCAGCTGGATAACCACCCCTTACAATTCCCTCTCCTATGTCTTTGAAATAATCCATTGAGTAACCCCCGCCCCCATCAGTTTCTCAACTGGGAAACCCCTGAAATGCTCCCAAAGCACCACTGACACCTGGGAAAGCTATACCTTCCTCTTCCACTTTACCAAATAAAGCAAAGTCAAACCGTCATCTGGAAATAGTGGCCACTTTTCACTGACCTCTCTTCAGCATCTGGTCAACTGACCCAATATACTACTGGGCTCTCGCTCCCAGTTTCACCCCACCCTCCATTACAGAGCTCACCACACCCTCCTCATCACCATCCTCAACACACCCATAGGCTCTCAAGTCCCTTATCTCAGCCCCTTCCCTCAGTGCTCAGATGCTTCCCTGGGTGAGGGAGATACTGGGGCACCCACGGAGGTTGGAGCAGGCTCCCTGCTCTCTCTGGATCCTGGACAGATGATCCTGGCTCAGTAAACTGTGGGGACTAGGTGCAAACTTTTTGCCTTGGAGTCCTGAGTCTCCTCTGAGAGCCTGGGTTGTGCTCCTCCTGTACCTCTAGAGGTCTCTGTATCCCTAGTTTTCCTTCAAAAGAGGGCTGTATTTCTCTTCTACCTTCCAGCTCCTCCCACAGAGGAGGAAGACAATAAATATTTGTTGAACTGAAAGCAGAGATTGCCTGGTCTCCCAGATCCTTCCTCCACTTCCCTCCTCTCTCATTGCTCCAGGAAATCCATTCTCTTCCCATTCCTCATTCACCATGGGGTCCCCTCTTACCTTATTTAGGGCCCTTAGTGCTTCCTCTCGCTCCCCTCACCACCCAAGCTCCTCTTCTTCCACCATTAGCGTGCCTCACCTTGTAGACGCCATCCTCTCTGGGAGTCGTGAGTCTCAATTTCCTGGATTTCTGGAACACCTGGAAGCTTGGGAAGGCTGAGACACAACAACTCCAACCAGATTCCTGTCAACTGAGTAGGAGCCCAGGTGGGCGTTGCTCCAGGAGCTGGGGGTGGAGAGAGTAAAACACTGAGAGGATGGAAGCAGGGCAGGGAGTGTAGCCAGCAAGGTGACTCACTGGCCTAGATAAAGAGGCCCGCCCGCAGCACAGCAGAGCCGGCAGTGGCCTCTCCACATTCATAATCCCTGCTCTGTTGGGGTCCAGAGTGAGAGTGGGAGCAACATGGCTCTCGGGTGAGGGCTGAGAGGGCAGAGTGGCCTCCATTGGAGAAGAGAGAGAATGTGGAGACCGTGGTGAGGTTCATGCGTCTTAAGTCCTGAGACAGGCAGGGACAGGCTGAGGCTGACAAAGTTCCCGCATCCCAAGGAGGCCTGTGCTTGTCTGTGTAGGAGCCCCACCCCCCACCCCCAGCACAGGCCACCTCTCAAAGCCTCTGCTTGGCTCCAAAGGAATTCACCCCTACCCTAGCACTTAACCCATTCTCTCCTATCAGGATGGTGCTGTCTGGTCCTGAACTTAGAACTGTTGAAACTCTAAGTCTGGAATCAGCAGAAATATATCACACGGGCAAGAAAGGGATTGAATCACCCTTGGTCCAGCATCTGGCCCCTAATCTGCAGCCAATGGCGGGATTCGAGGTCCTCAGATACTTCATGGATGGGAATCACAGGGAGGGTGGGCCCTCTGATGTGGTGATTCCTCGAGTCTCCTGCTGTTCCAAATTAAAAGCTTGTGTACAGTTCATGCAGGTCACCCAAAAAGGCCTTGGGCTCCACCCACTGCCAGTTGGGGAGCAGAACTCTTCACTCCTGCAGCGGTTACGCCAGCAGGGGGCTGGGGAGGACACGACAGTACAATCAGCCAGCAGCTCATGTTTAGACTTCAGGCAGCCGGAGAAGTCTACTCTTGGGGCCTCCCAGAAGCAATGAAGAGAACAAAGGCATTGCATTTTTATAATACACATTTCAAACGTATTTAAAAGTCAACATTGCTTATACCCATTACTGGAAAGGAAAAAAAGGAAAAAGAAAAGTCAACAAACAGTTAATGAATCTCTACATTCCCATCACCCAGCTTCAACGAGGATCAAGTCCTGGCCATGTGACAGCAGCATTTCAGGCCTTTCTCCGGATCATGAGGTCAATAGTTCAAGACCAGCCTGAACAACATGGTGAAACCCTGTCCTACTAAAAATACAAAAATTAGCTGGGTGTGGTGGCGCTTGCCTGTAATCCCAGGTACTTAGGAAGCTGAGGCAGGAGAATGGCTTGAACCCGGGAGGCGGAGGTTGTAGTGAGCTGAGATTACGCCATTGTACTCTAGCCTGGGTGACAGAGTGAGACTCTGTCTCAATAAATAAAGGTCTTCCTCTACTGTTACTTGGAAATAACCACTTTCTCCCAGTATGTATTATGTTCTGTGGCACATCTGACCACCTGTGGCTGGCAGAACGATGTCCCCAACCCTAACACCATCAAAGATGTCCACATCCTAATTCCTGGAACCTGGGAATTAGGTTACATGACAAAGGGAACTTAAGGTTGCCGATGGATTAAGGTTGCTAGTCATCTGACCTTAAAGAGATTATCATGTATTATCCAGGTGGGTCCAGTGTAGTCACTGGGTCCCTTAATGTGGACGTGGGAGGCAGAAGAGGAAGTCTGAGTGACACAGTGTAAGAACTGGCTGATTTTGGCTTTGGAGATGGAGGAAGGGGAACTGAGCCAAAGAACACAGGTAGCCTCTAGAAGGTGAAAAAGCCAGGAAGAGGATTCTCCCCTGAGGCCCCCAGAAAGAAGCACAGCCCTGCTGACACCTTGATTCTAATCCACTGCAACCTATTTTGGACTTCTGATCTCCAAAACTGTGAAGTTTAATAAAACCATGTTGTTGTGAGCCATTCCGTTCACGGTGATTTGTCACTGCAGCAGCAGGAGTCAACCAGCATCTCATAAGGGTGGATCCAGCCCCATTTCCCCAGCTAGACCCAGGGTCTCATCTAGGAGCAGCTCCTCTGATGGGGCCACTTCTGCACCCCAGAGCCTCCTGCAGGAGATGGGAGGATGCACGAGAAAGGAATGCTGGGAGCGGACAATCTGGACCCCAAAGAGAACCAAGTGTTTCTGTTGCTGAGAGTGGCGATTAAGAGAGTGGGACCCCAGGGTGGAGGTCCTTATGCAGAGGGAAGCAGGGTAGGGGAGGCTGGCAAGCAGGGATGAGCTGTGAGCCTGGACACCTGGGCCAAGAAGGGGCAGGGAGCTCAAGGAAAGGTGCCAGGGCGGGAGACACCCAGCTTCCTCTGGGACATTCATTCAAGTGGCACCTGTTGCCACAGACCGCATTAGGAATGAGGGTGGAATGTGGAGGTTTATTGTCTCCACAACCACTAGCCCAGCCTGTTTCTGCTGTCCCCCGCCCCACTGCCAGGATAAAGCTGGCTGTCTTGGGGCTGAGGGAGATGCGGGTGCTGAGCAGGATGCAGGGCCGTGTGGCAGGGAGCTGCGCTCCTCTGGGCCTGCTGCTGGTCTGTCTTCATCTCCCAGGTACGGACGCCGTGCCTGACCCTTGGGCAGGAGGCACTGGAGGTCCCCCAGGAAACAGGAGTTAAGGGAAGGAATAAAGGCAGGAGGGTACACATTTTGGTTCCTGATGGAAAACGAAGAACAGGCATAGGGGAAGCAAAGGGAATCAGGGAATCCAGGAAGGGAGACCGTTGGTTGCCTAATCTTCTCTTTCCCTCAGGCCTCTTTGCCCGGAGCATCGGTGTCATGGAGGAGAAAGTTTCCCAAAACTTGGGGACCAGCTTGCCTCGGCTTGTACAACCTTCCTTGACTGGCCCCTTTAACTCTGAACATCCTCAGCCCTCCCTGGACCCTAGGTCTAATGATTTGGCAAGAGTTCCTCTGAAGCTCAGCGCACTTCCACCAGACGGCCTGCTCCCTGCAGGAGGTTCTGGGGTGCAGAGATGGCCTCCATCCTGGGGGCTGTCTGCCCTGGATTCCTGGCCCCCCGAGGATCCTTGGCAGATGATGGCTGCTGTGGCTGAGGATCATCTAGAGGGAGTGCCACCTGAAGAACTCTCTTACCTGTCCAGTGCCGCGGCCCTCCCTCCAGGCAGTGGCCCTTTGCCTGGGGAGTCCTCTGCCGACCCCACAGACCCCTCGTCCAAGGCTTTAGGCCTCTACCAGGACTTGGAGTCCAGACGACTGCCCCCTTCTAATCCACTGGGAGCCGGGGGGAAAATCCTTTCCCAACGCCCTTTCTGGTCTCTTATCCACAGGCTTCTGCCTGGTCACCCCTGGGGGACCCTGAATCCCAGTGTGTCCTGGGGAGGTGGAGGCCCTGGGACTGGTTGGGGAACGAGGCCCATGCCACACCCTGGGGGAATCTGGGGCATCAATAATCAACCCCCAGGTACCAGCTGGGGAAATATTAATCGATATCCAGGAGGCAGCTGGGGGAATATTAATCGGTATCCAGGAGGCCGCTGGGGAAGTATTCATCTATACCCAGGTACCAATCGTCCATTTCCTCCTGGAGTTCTCTGGCCTCCTGGCTCTTCTTGGAACATCCCAGCTGGCTTCCCTAATCCTCCAAGCCCCGGGTTGCAGTGGGGCTAGAGCATGACAGAGGGAAACCCAACATTGGGAGTTAGAGAAGGGAGTCCTGCTCCCGCCCCTGCTGTGTGGGCTCAATCCAGGCCCTGTCAGCGTGTTTCCAGCGTTATCCCCACTTTTCACCACCTCCCCTGCTCGTCTGCAATAAAATAAAAGCACTTATGGAATTTGCTTCTCCTCGGTGTCTCTGTTTCTGGGCATAAGCTGAAGTGAGTCTGCCCATTCCCATTTTATAGCCATCCCCACGTCCCTCCAGGGGCCCCTGCAGACGCTCTCTTGCTATCCCATCCTTCGTAGAGGATCAACACCCGGGTGCTTGAAGGTGGAGCCTCACAGTCTCACCTCAGGCAGGTGGGAGACTGTTCCAGAACTGTGCTGGAATCTGAAAGGGGGAGGAGGGACAGCAGGACTGACTGACACGGCACCTACAGCAGGGGGAAGGGTGAGGTTCCTGAAGGCGGCTCCAGGACCAGGTGGACAGAATTCCTTGCAATTCACAGAAACAGAAAGCCAAGTCACAATGTCTATGCTTCACTTCTCTTTTCTTTTTTTCTTTTTTTTTAAGATGGGATTTCACCATGATGGCCAGGCTGGTCTTGAACTCCTGACCAGGGTGATCCACCCACCTCAGCTTCCCATAGTGCTAGGATTACAGGCGTGAGCCACTGGCCCAGCCTTCACTTGTCTCTTCTTCCCCGGAAAGTCAACCTTCTTGGAAGTGGGGGATGCATTGATCTCCTCCCTTACATGCATCATTTAGGACATTGTGTCCAAGAGAACCACAGACTTTGAACATTTGCTGAGTAAACAGCAGACCTCGATAAAGGAAAAGAGAAAAGGGAGAAAGAAAAGGGAGAAAAACCTTGGAGCCAACAATCCCACCTGGGGTGGCATTTGATGCTTTTATTCCCAAGCGATGACACAGTCTCATCCTTCGGTTGTGTTATTGTCTCGCCTGCTCTCCCTTTGGTTTTCCCAGGGGCTCAGCATCCTCACACAGGAGCTGGAGTGAGGGCAGTGAAGGGTCAGGTTACAAAAGCAGACGAAATCAGCAGGTGTGGGTGGGAGGTGGTTTGGTTCTGGAGTCTCTTTTCCTTGTGCCGCGCCTGCTTTGGTCCAGGTGTATGTACTCGCCATCCAGCCAGGTCCCTGGGAGTTGGACAGCTTGTGGGAGGGGAAAAGGGAGTAGGAAAAACACCAGAACTCAAGGGATAGGGAGCTGCCTGCCTGCCTGAGTGGGAGACGGGCGTTTCCAGAGAAGATGCCCTGTCCCAGCATCTGCCATAAGGCTCCACCCTGCACTGAGAAGTCCCTCCTGGAACACCTTCCCCATCACCAGCCACACTCCCTTCCTCATCACCTCAACCTCTTCGCCTGATTCTTTCCCCGCGTTGGACTCTCTTGGTTTCTCTCTGCCCTAGGGTGAGGGGTGTCGTGCCTGTTTTCAGCACCTGCCTCTTCCACAGCCCGAGGTCATTCTCTCTGGCCTGGAGTCTCATTTCTCTCTGTCACTCCTCCTGTTTGCCTCCTCTCTGTAGTCATTCCTATTCGCACATTTACACTTTGTCCACAGTCCCTGCTCTGCTCCCCAGACTCGCTGGAGCAGAAGCACCACAAGGACAGGAGCTTTGTCTCTTCTGTTCACTGCTGTACCCCCAGCACCGAGAACAGGGTCTGGACCAGGGCAGGCACTGAGCAGCACTGAAGGAATGGCTGATCCCATCTCTCCGCTTCTCTGTCTCTCCCCCTCTCTCTTCTTCCACTCAATTCCTGAGCCACATGGCTGCACACAGAGTATAATCTACACTCCTAGGTAGACTGTGGGCCTCCCAGAGCCTCGCTGACATTTCTCACGAACCTCATGAGCCCTTCTCAGCCCCAAAATACTCTGTGTGTTTCATCGTTTAATCCTTATTACTCTCTGTGAGGAAGGGATTATAAGATTTTTGCGGCTGGGCATAGTGGTTCAAGCCTGTAATCCCAGCACTTTGGGAGGCTGAGGCAGGCGGATCACCTGAGGTCAGGAGTTTGAGACCAGCCTAGTCCAACATGATAAAACCTCGTCTCTACTAAAAATACAAAAATCAGCCAGGCATAGTGGTGGGTGCCTGTAATCCCAGCTACTCAGCAAACTGAGGGAGGAGAATCACTTGAACCCAGGAATTAGAGGTTGTAGTGAGCTGAGATCACGCCACTTTACTCCAGCCTGGGTGACAGAGTGAGACTCCATCTCAAAAAAAAAAAAAAAGATTTTTACAGATGGAGGAACTAAGACAGAGGGATTAAGCAACTCACACAGGGTTACAAGTGACAGAGGTGGTGACTCAAACCTCATTTTTCTCATTATCTGCCCAGGGATTGTTAAAGTACAATATGCAATTAACAGAAATAACAATGAACTTTTATTATATTTACATATGGGCCAGGTTCTGGACAAGGCGCTTCCACACACATCCTTCCAGCAAATCCTCACAAGAACCCCATTGGGTGGGTGCTGCTGGGCCCACTGCATAGGGGAGACACTGAGGCCAGAGAGGGTGGGGAGCCAAGGCGTGCACAGGCAACACCGAGCCAGAGCAGTGAAGTTCATCTGATGCTCAGGTGCTGGTGGCTCAAGAAAGAAAGGCTGCAACGATAGAAGATCCCGGGGGATGTGGCCAGTCCCCTCAGAGTGGTCTTTGGCTTAAGGTTAGTGGTTGCTTTAAAGAGGTGGAACTGAGCATGGTGGCTCACATCTGTAATTTCAGCACTGAGGTAGGAGGATTACTTGAGCCCAGGTGTTCTAGACCAGCCTGGGCAACATAGGGAGACCTCCACTCTACAAATAGTAATTAAAAAATTAGCTTGTGCACTTAAAAACAATTAAGAGTAGGCATGGTGGCTCATGCCTGTAATCCCAGCACTTCAGGAGGCTGAGGCGGGTGGAGATCAGCCTGGCCAACATGATGAAACCTCGTCTCTACTAAAAATACAAAAATAAGCCAGGCATGGTGGTGCACGCCTATAGTCCCAGCTACAGGGGAGGCTGAGGCATGAGAATTGCTTGAACCTGGAAGGTGGAGGTTGCAGTGAACTGAGATTGTGTCTCTGCACTCCAGCCTGGGAGACAGAGCGAGACTCTGTCTCAAAAATAATCATCATCATCATAAGAGCAAAAATAAACTAAAAAATTAGATATTAGCTTGGCATGGT
>PVKP010046229.1:0-15685 GCA_004027715.1 Plecturocebus donacophilus | reverse complement strand
CAGAAACCGGACCTGCAGCACCCTGAGCTTGGACGTCAGCCTGCAGAACAGACGGCGCACACGTGTGTACCGGACCTGCAACACCCTGAGCTTGGACGTCAGCCTGCAGAACAGACGACGCACACGTGTGTACCGGATCTGCAGTACCCTGAGCTTGGACATCAGCCTGCAGAACAGACGGCGCACACGTGTGTCAACCGCCCACCGTGTGGTATTTTGTTAGGGCTGCTCTGGTGGACTAAGCACCTGACACAATCTAACTCATTTTCCTATAACAGCCACTGCTCTCCTAAGGTCAATAATGAATCCGATTTTCTTTTCTCTTCCCCTGCCCCTTAAGAGAGAAGGCAAAAAGGGGAACATGGGCACCATGCCTGGGAAGTCACGGCCACAGACCCTCCCCACATGTGCTGGGGTCTCAGGCGGCCGGCGGGGCAGAGGCAAGGCTGTGCTCAGCAGCAGCAGGGCTCACCTGGGCCATGTCCATGGGAACAGCGGGGCCACCCCTCTGCAGAAGCACAGCGCCAAGGAGGGCAGATCTGAGGAGACGAGAAATGTGAGCAGGTGCAGCGGCCTGGGAATGCCCACCCCGCCTGACCCAGGACCTCCCACTCAGCAAATCAGGAGGAATTCAGGAAAAATCAGTGATGCACACGTAGGGTCTGCTTTGTAACTACCGACAGCCAGCAGGTGTGGGGAAACCCGGGGATGGTGAGGGGCCAGCCTGTCTTTAGGTTAAGGGACAGCTGGCCACCTCCCACACACAAGAACTCTGAAATACCAGAGCAAGCCACGCCTGTCGTCAGAGGAAGACAGAGGCCAGCCATTGCTGGCTGAAAGCTTAGCTGCAAACACATGACCAGAGAATCTAACCCCAACCGAGGCAGCTGGGGTCCTTCTCAGGAGACAGGCAGGGCAGCCCATTCCCATTCTGGTGGCGCTGTGCATGGAAGACGTTCTCAGGCACGCTACGAGGAGGCCACCTCGCAGCCTTCCCCCACTGAAAACCTGGTGCAGCCCCAAGAAATCCCATTAATCTTCACTGAGTCTCCAGATCCAGCCCCGAGCTCCCTCAACCTTACAGCCCAGGCCCAGGGAGAATCCCTCGGCATCCCACTGCTCTCCTGCCACGGTGGGTCCTGCCTCCTTCCTAATGCTCAGAGCCCCAAGACGCGGGAGACCAGCCCCACAGCGCCCCTGAGGAGAGACAGAACCAGCTGGAGGGAGATGGCCCATGCCTGGTCACCTTGTCAGAGGGAGGAGGGCAGATGTCATTTTGGCCCCTACAGATGGAAGAATCATAAAGGGCCATCAGGAGCAACGTATGCAAACAGCAGCTGAGATGAAACGGACAAATGGGATGGAAAACACAATATTAGGAAACTGACAAAAGAAAGGGGAAGCCACGCAGCCTTCTATCTGTTGAGGCAACTGAAAATGTAACTTGAACTCTTCCAACAAGGAAAATACCACACCCAGCGGGATTCCCTGGAGACTCCCCCAAAGCCGGCGGAAGCACAGTACTGATCTTAGAAGCTATTTGCAGTGAACAGAGGAAGAGCAGACACTATTCAGTCTGTCTGAACGAGGCCAGCAAAACCCAAACCAAAAACCTGATAGAGATATGACAAGGGGCCAGGCAGGGTGGCTCACGCCCGTCATGCCACACTCTGGGAGCCCAGGAGTTGCCCAGCCAGGACAACATGGCGAAACCCTGTCTTTACAAAAAACACAATAATGAGCAGGGCGTGGTGGTGCACGTATGTAGTCCAGCTACTCAGGAGGCTGAGGTGGGGGGACTGCTTGAATTCGGGCGGCGGAGGTTGCAGTGAGCCGAGATCATGCCACTGCACTCCAGCCTGGGTGTCAGAGTGCAACCCAGCCTCCCAGAGTGTGGCATGACGGGCGTGAGCCACCCTGCCTGGCCCCTTGTCATATCTCTATCAGGTTTTTGGTTTGGGCTTTGCTGGCCTCATTCAGACAGACTGAATAGTGTCTGCTCTTCCTCAGTTCACTGCAAATAGCTTCTAAGATCTCAAAAAAAAAAAAAAAGATATTACAAGAAAATTATCTACCTCTCTCATAGACACAAATTCTTTAAAAAAAGGAAGTGAAATCTAGCCAGTTTACAGAAAGAATGATGTGTCATGACCAAGTGACGTGGACCCTAAGAGTGCACAGCTGGTTTGATCCCCATTAGCTGCACTGGTGCCCAGAGGCTCCTCCACCACCTGCGCTCAGCACTGGGTGGGGGAGGCTTGGTCGCACGCACCCCGCCCCCTCGGCCCTCCCACCTCCAGCACAGCAGGTTCCCTCTCTCCTTCTGACACTCAAGGGTAATTACATTAATTGCAACGTGTTTTCACCAATATGCTTTTCAACGGGAGATTTTTTTCACCCTTTCAAGAGCACAGCATCAACTGTGATCACAATGACTTCCCCAACATTTGCGGTCATTTGAAAACGACATAATTATAACCACAGTAACAGAATAAATGAGAAAACCATGTAATACCTATTATCTCAATAGATGCAGAAAAGGCATATGTTAAAATTCAACACCTAATCCCAACAAAAACTCTCAGCAAACAAGGAACAGAAGAGAACTTCCTCAACCCGGCAAACCTGCAGCCAGCATCCTGCTTCATGCACTGGCCGATACGGAACTCTTCCCCTCTGAGACCAGGGACAAGCAAGGTGTCTGCCTACAGCTTCTTGTTATCATCTTATTGGAGGCCTGAGCCACCGCAAGGGGGTAGAAAAAATACATAAAGCCATAGATCAGAAAGAGAAGAAGGTCAGGTGCGGTGGTTCACGCCTGTAAGCCCAGCACTTTGGGAGGCCGAGGCAGGTGAATCACCTGAGGTCAGGAGTTCGAGACCAGCCTGGCCAACATGGTGAAACCCCGTCTCTACTAAAAATACAAGTCAGCCAGGCGTGGTGGCATGCACGTGTAATCCCAGCTACTTGGGAGGCTGAGGCAGGAGAATCACTTGAACTCTGGAGGCAGAGGTAGCAGTGAGCAGAGGCTGCAGTGAGCCAAGATTCCGCTACTGCACTCCAGCCTGGGCAACAGAGACTGTCTCAAAAAAAAGAAAAAAAAAGAGAAAAGAAAAGGCTTATAGAATAAAAAAAAAATCAGACATTATCTTGATAACACTGGGTAGGCAAAGATTTCTTTCGTAGACCCCCAAAAGCACTTTAAAAAGTTACAGATTGGATTTATCAGAATTAAAAATTTTTGCTTATCAAAGTAGTTAAGGAAAAAAAAAGGAGACTGGGTGCAGTGGCTCTCACCTGTAATCCCAACACTTTGGGAGGCTGCGGCAGGAGGATTGCTTGAGGCCAGGAGTTTGAGACCAGCCTGGGAAACACAGGGAGATCTCTATTTTTTTTAAAAAGAAACACAAAGACAAGCCACAGACTAAGAGGAAATATTCCCAATACGTGTGTCCGACAAAGGACTTATATCCAGAACTGTAACTCCTACAAATCAATAAAAAAGAATAAAACTTAAACTGGGCAAAATATTAGAACAGACACTTCAAAGTTGTACAGTGGTCTACAAACACATGAAAACGCACACGGAGCACATGGGTCATGGGTGGCATTTTCGAATCAAACTGACTTTCTCTAGCAAGTAGCGATGACCGACTGAGGTGATAAAAATAACAGCTCCAGGCTGGGCATGGTGGCTCACGCCTGTAATCCCAGCACTTTGGGAGGCTGAGGCAGGCAGATCACGAGGCCAAGAGATTGAGACCATCCTCACCAACAGAGTTAAACCCTGTGTCTACTAAAAATACAAAAATTAGCCAGACATGGAGGTGGGCGCCTGCGGTCCCAGCTACCTAGGAGGCTGAGGCAGGAGAATCGCCTGAACCTGGGAGGTGGAGGCTGCAGTGAGCCGGGATCACACCACGGCACTCCAGCCTGGGTGACAGAGCAAGGCTGTCTCAGAAAACAAAAACAGGCTGGGCGCGGTGGCTCCCGCCTCTAATCCCAGCACTTTGGGAGGCCAAGGCGGGTGGATCACAAGATCAAAAGATTGAGACCATCCTGGCCAACATGGTGAAACCCTGTCTCTACTAAATAACACAAAAATTAGCTGGGCATGGTGGCGTGCGCCTGTAGTCCCAGTTACTCGGGAGGCTGAGGCAGAAGAATTTCTTGAACCCGGGAGGCGGAGGTTGCAGTGAGCCGAGATTGTGCTTTTACACTCCAGCCAGGCGCCTGGCGACAGAGGGAGACTCTGTCTCAAAACAAACAAACAAAAAAACCCAGCTCCCCTCTGCTGAACAGCGGTGTTTGCACCACAACCTGGGCTGGGCTTTGCAGCCTGGAAAGCCACGTAAGGGGAGAGAACCGTGAGATAGGTCAGGAAAGGGGCTAAGGCCAGATGACAAGGCCTCCTGAGCCATGGTTTCATGTGTAACGCACCAGAAGTTTTACACAACACAAGTTTAGTAGAGGAGAACAGAAGGATATTGTCATCAGCTACTTTTTTCCCCCTGGGCAAATTAACACAGGATTTTTTTTTTTCTCTGAGACAGCGTCTTGCTCTGGCACCCAGGTTGGAGTGCAGCAGTGCACTCACAGCTCACTGTAGCCTCGACCTCCTGGGCTCAAGTGATCCTCCTATCTCAGTCTCCCTAGTAGCTGCGACCAAAGGTGCATGCACCATGCCCTGCAATTGTTTAAATCTTTGCAGAGACAGGTCTCACTATGTTGCCCAGACTGATCTCGAACTCCTGGCCTCAACAGATCCTCTGGCCTCAGCCTCCCAAAGTGCTAGGGTTACAGGTGTCAGCCACAGCACCCGGGCTAAGCTACATTTTTTTTTTTTTTTAATGAGATAGAGTCTCGCTCTGTAGCCCGGCTGGAGAGCAGTGGCCTCGTCTCTGCTCCTTGCAACCTCTGCTTCTGGGGTTCAAATGATTCTCTTGCCTCAGCCTCCTGAGTAGCTGGGATTTCGGGCACGTGCCACCATGCCAGGCTAATTTTTGTATTTTTAGTAGGGAGAGGATTCCACCACGTTGGCCAAGCTGGTCTCGAACTCCTGGACTCAAGTGATCCACCTGCCTCGGCCTCCCAAAGTGCTGGGATTACAGGCGGGAGCCACCGCGCCTGGCTAAGCTACATTTTTAAAAAGAGCCTCTGCGATGAACAAATGAGAAAGAAGCAAAACAGGATGGGGTGGGGAGAAGACAGGGCGGCGTCCAGGTGAGAGAGGAAGCCGGCCAGGATCGGGACTTGGAGGATGGGAAGCGCGAGGAGGCAAGCAGTTCAGTCACGGAGCCAACGCACCAGTGGCTGTGCGGGGGCGTGGGCAGGAAGGAGGAAAAGGCGAATCTCGGGTTTCTGCCTCCTCCCCTTCGCGGCGGAATCCTGGGAGGACCAGGGGGCGGGTGTGGAGGTTGCAGGAGCTCAGCCCGGGGCAGCGGAGCTTTGGACATTTTGACTTAAGTCTAAGTGCTCGCGTCTCACCGGCGCGGTGCGGGCTGGAGACACAGGGGTGGAAACTGTCTGAGGGACAGCTGAGGTCACGGTCGTGGACGGGGTCAGCCGGGGAGAGTCCCGCTTCAAGAGGATACGCAACCGGGTCCTGACGAACCTGCAAGTGTAAGGGGCGAGGAGAGAGGAGAAGGCTGATCCGGGAGAAGCTGAAGATCAGCCCCCGACTGGCCGCGGGCGCCGGCAGCCTCCCGGGTCGGTCCCAGCAGCCGCCACGCTGGGCCTCACGGCCCTGGGGCGGCCACAGAATTAGGTTAGACGACCCAGGGACCGACGGGCGGCGGGCTGCACTCACCAGCGGGGCGTCCGCAGCAGGGCGTCCGCAGCAGGGCCGCAGCATCCACCGCGCCGCGCCGGTGGCCCAGACTTTTACAAACTTCCCGAGCGGAAGTTGTTATCCGGAGCTTCCGGCCCCTCTAGGAGCCCACGTCTCGGTGGTGCGCGCTAGCCGCCCAAGCAGCCAGCCGGGGCCCGCCTGTGGTTCCGCCCCGGCCCGAAGGACCCGCCCGGGTCACAGGCAAGCGCCACAACGCCCGGCTAATTTTTGTGATTTCTGTAGAGACGGGGTTTTACCATGTTGGCCAGGCTGGTCTTGAACTCCTCACCTCAGGTGATCCGCCTGACTTGGCCTCCCAAAGTGCCGGGATTACAGGAGAGCCAGCGAACCGGGCCCCCTTAACCTGCTTTAAAGTCTAAAGGCCTAAAGGTTGCTCCTGCAAAGTGAACTGTAACCCAGCTGGAGGTATGAACAGACGGTCACCTGCTCTTGTACCAGTCACCCAGTGCCAGCCAGCCAATCCAGGGCGGCCAACTGTTCAAACCCAGACACAACTTTCTATGGATTCCAGGTCTTGAGGTAATCGCTTAACTTATTCAACCAATTACCAACCCGAAAATCTTTGAATCCACCTATTACCTGAAAGCACCCAAAGTATGGCAAAGAAATATATTTAAGCGTAAAATATTTTGATTTCCTTTATCTGTCATGCAATGTGCCAGACTCAGGTTGGAAACTAAGCCACATTATATAGGGTTAAATAAAACCCATCTGATGAGGTATTATGGTTTGTAGGGCAGACTCCCTAGGCCCTTTAGACAGGATCTTGGAGCGAGAGAGAAAAAGATGGGGGTTTAGTCCTCATTGGTAAAGTAATGAGGGTGACACGAGGCAGGCTGACAGATGCCCAGCAGATGGGGGCGGGTCCCCTGTGAAACCCCAGCTCCAAGCGGAAGATAGGTTTGTTTGTTTTGTTGTGTTTTGTTTTTTGAGACAGAGTCTCGCTCTACCGCCAGGCTGGAGTGCAGCGGCGCGATCCCGGCTCACTGCGACTTCCCAAGCGGAAGATCGTTTAAAGCCTGCCAGCCAAGCTACAAGTTAAATCCTCCGACCGGATTGAGATCGTGTCTTCCTGTTGGCGCACTTTCCTCTGACTGATCCCCACCCTTCACCTATTTTACATATACCTACCCTTTCCTACTTGGTTTTCTACACCGTCATGCCCACCTTTGAGTGTTGTCTTCACTTTAACCTTTGTTGCATTACTCACAAACCAGTCAGCACGCCCTCCCCATTCCGAGTCTGTTAAAGGTCCTGGACCCAGCCACACGGAGCTTTCCTGCCTTCCTGTAGGGCACTGCCCTGTGTCCCCTCTCCACTGGAAGCCGTCTCATCACTCCCTGAAACTCCCCGCCTCGCTCACTCTTCGATTCTCAGAGCCTCCTCATTCTTCTTGGCCATGGGCAAGCACTCAGGAACTCAGGTGGAGTTGGCGGGCGGTCTCCTGCAGCAGGTAGCGTGGTCAAGTGAGGCCCAGGCGGGGTGTCGCCGGCCAGAGGACCCTGGCTTGCAAAGTCACTGAGAAGAACATCCTGCATCAATAGGAATGGCTTCAAATTTGTTAAATATAATTTGATACTTGTTGATTTGCTGTTACTTATGTTTTTGGTTTTGAGCCTCTGGGATCAGGGGGCTGGACAGGTGGCCATGGCGAGGCTTGGGGACAAGTTCTCCGTGTCTAGAGCAACAGCTTCTAGGCAGAATCAAGCCCCATGTGGTCCCCTTTTCCCAGCTTTGCCTCCTGGCTCTTCTGGGAGGGGTTGGGTCCTCGGCATCGCCTCCACAGCCCTGTCCTGAGCTCTACACCTAGGATGTGACTTCAGGCCTCAGACAGTGAGGACTCAGACAGCCTTGCCCTTCACAGCCTCCTTGGGTGCCACACAGCTACTTGACACCCAGGAGGAATGGGGAAGACTGTAGGGAGGGCACCTGTGTCATAGTTTCAAAACTCTTTTTTTTTTTTTTTAGCTGGAGTCTGACTCTGATGCTCCTGGATTCAAGCAATTCTCCAGCCTCAGCCTCCTGAGTAGCCAGGATTACAGGAATACACCACACCCAGCTAATTTTTTGTATTTTTTGTAGAGACGGGGTTTCACCACGTTGGCTAGGCTGGTCTCAATCTCCTGATCTCAGATGATCCGCCTGCCTTGACTTCCCAAAGTGCTGGGATTACAGGTGTGAGCCACCTTGCCCAGCCAAGATCCCATCTCTTAAAAAGAAATTGTGTGTGTGTGTGTGTGTGTGTGTGTGTGTGTGTGTGTGTGTTTATGAATATAAAACATTGGGAAGGAAAAATCTATAATATTATAAAAGATGTATGGATATCTTACATGGCCAAAAGATGACATCCTTGATAGATTTATTTATAAGGTTTTATTAAAATTAGCTTTAGTGTTGATAATACACTGATAGGCTGGGTGAGGTGGCTCATGCCTATAATTCTACCACTTTGGGAGGCCAGCCGAGGTGAGTGGATCGCTTGAGTCCAGGAGTTCAAGACCAGCCCGGGAAACATGGTGAAACCTTGCCTCTACAAAAAAAAAAAAAAAAAAAAATTAGCTGGTCATGGTGGCGCGTGCCTGTAGACCCAGCTACTTGTGAGGTTGCGGCAGCAGGATCACTTGGAGCTGGGAGTGAGAGGCTGCAGTGAGCCATAATCACCCCACTGCACTCCAGAGAGAAAGAAGAAAGAAAGACAGAAGGAGGGGAGGCGGGAACAATACACAGATACAAACATAAAATCTCATTTTCTGTTTCGAACACAAATGTGGTGTAATATCAGTAAGATACAGTAAAATATTTTTGTTCACCTTTTGGGTAAACGGCAAATAAGACAGGCAAGAAGAAGAGACAGATTCTGTCTCATGTCTTCCTTGGCCTTTTGACTATTTGGAATACTGAATCTCCTCTCTGTAAGGAATCATGGTTTTTACTTTCTAAAATCTCTTAATTATCTCTTTGGCTAAATGAATGACTATTATTTTACAGTAACTGTGATTCTGTTTTGGTCAAGTGTTTTGAACCTTTGCAGGCTTCCTAAAATCCCACGTCAGCTTTAAAATTAAGTGTGGTGTTTTTTTTTTTTTTTGACCTCTTAACTTTGGGATGCTATAGAGGGCCCCTGCAGTATCTAAAAGAAAGGTAAACAGCACTATTTGATATGTTAAATTACATAGGAAGCATTGTCAAATAGATGATGTTTGATATTTAACTTCCAAGTTATATTTTTATGAATATATTATTAACATATGTTCTAATATTGTATTCGATTCCTAAAATTCTGATATGTCTGGGTATATGCTATTGCTCATAATTATTATTATGCTAAATTATTTTGGCCACAGAAATAACCAGATTTCCTTGTCAATTGTGTCTTTATGCCCACTTTAAGTTTTTCCCATGGTTAATTGCTTGATTCTGAGGCAGTTTCTGAAAATTGTGCAAGCAAGCAAAATCCTAGAGTAGTGGGTCTTTAAGAGGCTCATGAAGAGATGGAAAGGACTCTGAGAAGCACCCTTGATTCGGGCTTCAGGTACTTTAGGGTCATATCATTTGGATGGGGCAAGAATTCCCAGAACTCCAACGAAGATTCTGACTGGTTTATAAAATTGTCAACCCAAGCAGGACAAAGTTGGATACCAAGAAAATACTTTGCCAGGTTTTCATGCTAAATCAGCCATTAGTGATATTTTTTAGATGTGCAAGTTGAAGGATTCCATGGTTCAAGTCAAATTACCTCTCATAACCTATCAAATAAACAGTGCTATGCACCTGAATTGGAGAAACAAAATTGGTATTTAAGAAGATATGAGTGGCTGGGCATGGTGACTCACGCCTGTAATCCTAGCACTTTGGGAGGCCAAGGTGAGTGGATCGCTTGAGCTTATGAGTTTGAGGCCAGCCTGGGCAACATGGCAAAATCTTATCTCTACAAAATATCAAAAATTGGCTAGACATGGTGGGGTGCACCTGTAGACCCCATTACTCAGGAGGCTAAGGTGGGAGGATGGCTTGAGCCCAGGAAGTGGAGGTTGCAGTGAGCCAAGATTGCACCCCTCTACTCCAGCCTGGGCAATAGAGCCAGACCCTGTCTCAACAATACATAAATAAATAAGTCCAGTGTTAAGTGTGGCTTCATGGAGAGCCTGGATGGACGAATCCCTAAAGCATCCATTATTAAAAGTCCTGCGTTCCGTGACTCTCCATGGAAGAGATAAAGTAGTACAAGTTAAATAAAACATCTTAGCAATTTAGAAAAGTCACCCTCTATGACCAGTGTTCGGTTTATCAAACCCACAATCCTGGGAAGAAAATCAAAACTTTAGGTCTATTTCTGCTACTGGATGGGCCATTTAAACACTTATGAAGGGATTTAATTCAATTGCCATTTTCAATGCGTGTTCTGGTTGTGTAAAAGCTTTCACATGCAAGAGGGCTGACGTTATGATAGTAACTAAAAGGTTATTAGGAAATGTGTTTTTCTTATGGGACATTTCTGGAGAAATCTCCAATGACTGGAGTACTTGTTTCACTGGATGTGGGAAATAAAAAAGTTCCTCTTCAAAGTTTCCTTTCTTGTTTAAAAAAATCATAAGTGTTAGAAATTATAGTTTGTTTTTAAACACTTTATCTTTAAAGCCGTCTTGTTTTTTACTAGTGACTCTTTGTAAAGCCCTATTCTATGTAGCTGTGAGACATGCTCACAGGCACATAGTACACTCTGTCCTTGTACTTTAACCAAGACTCCTGTGCCGGACATGCTCACAGGCAGGTCCCAGCTCGCACCCTGTGCCCCTTCCTGATTTGGACTTCCTTTTTGTTCTCCATTGCTTTTCCCTGTTTAGAAAAGTTTTAAGTTGTTAGCCAATCAGGTTTTAGTTTAGATTGTGAGGTCTGGCTCCAACCAATGGAAATCAGACACAGCAGTAAGGACAACCCCAAATGCATAAGGGATAAATACGTCTGCTTTCCTTTGTTCGTTGTACTCTCATGGCAAGATGGCTAATGGGGGTCCCCTTTCTGCAGGAAGTAAAAGGAATTGCTTTGCTGAGAAATCCTTTGTCCCACAACTGATTTTTCTTTGCAACACCAAAAATTTACATGTAACACTGGACAAGTTGTAAAATGGTTAAATAAAGTAATCCAGATACAATAGCATTAGACAAAGATAACTGAATTGACTGGATTGCCCTGGTCAGAGGTGTTGTAGATTGATGAAAATCAGAGGTACACAGAGTGGGAAAACAGAATTTGACCTTTATAAAAGTGGCTGAAAGGCCTATACACCTAATAATAAAACCTCACGTATCTTTCACCTCTAAACTCTGGTAGGATAAATGCTACAATAAAAGATGCCAGAGTGTGTTTTCACCAGCTAAGGAAGCTTTTCATGGTCCATGGAGTGAGATAATCATACCCTTCACAATCTAGGACCTGGAGAGTGAGTCTTCTGAAAATGAAACAAGAGAAGACTGCAGCAAAACTGCGGCACTCTGAACCTTCGTTTCATCATCTTACAACTCAGAAGGGCCCTGCCAGACTCGGGTTTTTGTTTGTTTGTTTTTTGAGACAGAGTCTTGCTTTGTCCCCCAGGCTGGAGTGCAGTGGTGTGATCTCGGCTCACTGCAACCTCCGCCTCCTGGGTTCAAGCCATTCTCCTGCCTCAGCCTCCCAAGTAGCTGGGATTACAGGTCTGCACCACCATGCCCAGCTAATTTTTTGTATTTTTAGTAGAGATGGGATTTCGATATGTTAGCTGGGCTGGTCTTGTACTCCTGACCTCAGGTGATGTGCCCACTGCAGCCTCCCAAAGTGTTGGGATGACAGGCATGAACTGGCACTCCCAGCCTCTGCCAGACCCTTGGAACTACACACACATTGGAGACTTTAGGGTAAAGCTAACCAGGGAAGTTTCTCCCCAGAAGCAGACAGCATCCCAGAGGTGGGCAGCTGTTTCCCGAGATCACAGATCAAGACCTCTCTGATGTCATGCGACTCTTATCTCTCAATTTCTTTCCTTCTTTATACCTCTGTGAACAATAGTATCAGAAAGGGGTCTCTCATGCACACCCACAGGGTACACTTTTATTTGTGGAGGATTTCACAGCCAACATTATACACAGTACACAGACAGCCTTATGCCTTGATTGATGGAACGGTGTGGGTGATACATTTTGATGGTTCATTTGTTGTTTCATAATCAGTTAGAAACAGAACATTGGTCAGCTTCTGTTAGCCGGCTCAACAGGTTAGAACATTGCCAGAGGTGACCCTGGATTTGCTGAGCTGGTAGAGCAGAGGATGGGAGGCTGTCTGGAACGTTGCCCAGAGGCCTTCACTCTTCAGGATTTGTTAGGTCTTTTTTTTTTTTTTTTTTTTTTTTTGAGATGGAGTCTCGCTCTGTCACCAGGCTGGAGTGCAGTGACATGATCTCGGCTCACTGCAACCTCTGCCTCCTGGGTTCAAGTGATTCTCCTGCCTCAGCCTCCTGAGTAGCTGGGACTACAAGCATGCACCAACATGCTTAGCAACATTTTGTATTTTTAGTGGTGACAGAGTTTCACCATGTTGGCCAGGATGGTCTCGATCTCTTGACCTGGTGATCTGCCTGCCTTGGCCTCCCAAAGTGTTGGGATTACAGGCATGAGCCACCTCACCCAGCCATCTAGCTAATTTCTTTTTAATTTTATATAGAGACAAGGTTACACTATGTTGCCCAGGCTGGTCTCGAACTTCTGAGGTCAAGCAATCCTCTCACCTCAGCCTGTCAAAGTGCTGGGATCACAGACGTGAGCCACCACGCACAGCCATGAACTGTTTGAACTTTACAAGGCTGTGAGTAGCTCCCAGTTGAAAGCTGTGTGTATGTATGTGTATGTGTGTATGTACATTACACACAATTTAATTGTGAGAAAATGCACATGCTAAAATAGCAAATAAGCATGTTCAGCTGCACAGATAATAAATTTTATAAAGTGCCCAATTATATCTATACAACTAAGAAATAAGTTGCTAAAATCTAAATTGTTGAAACAGGAAGTGAAATCTCACAATGCTGGCGCTGCTGTCATTGCTGATAAAGGACTAGTGTTCTGCAGGCCAGGTCCTGTGACCTGAAAACACACAGATGAGTGAAAAAGATCCCTGTTCAAGATGTTCAAAATGCGTAGGGAGCAAGCAGCAAACCTATCGCTGCAAGAAAACGGCATGAAGTCCCGGCAGGCGTGTGCAACGCTGGACCTCAGGAGTGGCTTGACGAGGAGACATATATGTTTCGAGAAGATATAAGAAAGCACTTTTTCAGGTTAAGGTGATATTTGTTCACAGAATTGAGTGCAGGTATTTAAGCAGAAAGACATTTAACGTAAGGGAATTAGGTACTTGCAAATTTGTTGGAAAGACTGGAGAATCAGGAGCCAGGAGACTGCCACTGAAACCACTGATTTCAAGAGTACAGCACCGTAACTGTGACCTGGAGATAAGAAAACGGAATTAGGAAGCCATGGCTGTGCCACCACCATCACCACGGAAGCGGCATTCCGAAAGCCACGAGGCTGGGGCCTGCGGACTGGAGCGCCGTGTGCCCCTCAACCCTTACGTCTCAATGCACTTGCCTTCCAGGGGAAACAGCGTAAGGGGGTGGCCCTGCCTCACTTTACCTTCCAGGTCTCACATGGGTCACCCCCTTTGTAGAATGTAATTCCCATCCAGAACCTCAGTTGCAAGGGGGTTTGTGAAATACAGTTTTTAACTTCCCAGCCTCTACAGTGCAGGAAGGAATGGATGCCGGGTGCTGATCAAATATATCTAGCCCATGGTGGAAGAGTGTCAGGAGATAATTTTTTTTTTTTTTAGATGGAGTCTCACTCTGTCGCTCAGGCTGGAGTGCAGTGGTGTGATCTCGGCTCACTGCAACCTCTGTCTCCCAGGTTCAAGTGATTCTCCTGCCTCAGCCTCCAGAGTAGCTGGGATTACAGGCATCTGTCACCAGCTCTGGCTTTTTTTTTTTTTTTTTTTTTTTTTTTGTATTTTTAGTAGAGACGGGTTTTCGTCATGTTGGCCAGGGCGTTCTCGAACTCTTGACCTCAGGCGATCCACCTACCTCAGCTTCCCAGAGTGCTGGGATTACAGGCATGAGCCACCGCGCTCAGCTGGAAGTTTGATGTAGACTTGGCACAGTTGGATTTACATTTGAGCGGAAGCTCTCCATGTGCAGTCTCAGCTGCGTGACTGTGTGGACCAGCCCTGAGACAGGTGTCACATTACTTTACCTTTCTGCATCAGGCGCTGATCAATCAGCAGACAGAACCTGCATGGCCATTTGAACAAGGAGAGTTTAATACAAAGGATTATTTACCATAGTGGAATTATCTGTATAGTGTTAAAGAGAATGCAAAAGAATACTCTGGGGCTGAGAGAAAGTTCCCAAGGAAGGAGCAAATGTGAAAGAGTGGCCTCCTCCCCAAGCCTGAGGTTCAAATCTTGGAAAAGGTGTGGTTGCCGGGATGCTGTGCAGTGCAGTGGGATGACGGGAAGGTTCTCTGGCTTTCCCCTAGCCAGACCTGGTCCACAGTCAATGGGCAGTCACTCCCCCAGGTGCAGAGGGGTTGAAGGTGGCAGGTAGGGAGCCCTGGCCAGGACTGGCGAGCAGGAAACACCTGCCCGGGGCAGGCTGAGGCTGGATGCTGCCCAGTGGGATCTACCCATGGCATTGCAAGTGAAGTTGGAGGGGGTGAGCAACCCGGGGCGTGCTGGCAGCCACATGGCAGGAACAAGAAGAAAGCAGAAGAAAGTCAGAACAGGAAGAGAAGCGCTTTCCTCCTGCGGGGTCCCTCCGGCGCCCTCTGCTTACAGAGCCTAACATCACACAGCTTTAAAGGAGAAACAGTTTACGGCCCAGCTCCCTGTTCACCCAGCAGGCAGTGAAGATGTATTTGAAGCTGAAAGACGGTAAGTGGAGAACTGGCAGCTTCAAGCCTCAGTTGGACCCTGGGTCTGTTTAGTCTCACTCTGTGCTCCCTCACAATTACTCTTATTTCCGGTTTTCTAAGTAGCTCTTTCAACACTCCTTAAACACCTTATTCCACATCTTTGTTCCCACTTGGAAGATAACCTTGTCTCTTTTTGTTTTGTTTTGTTTTTGAGCTAGGGTCTCCCTCTATCATTATTAAGGCTGGAGTGCAGTGATGCAATCTTGGCTCACTGCAACCTCATCCTCGTGGGCTCAAGCAACCCTCCCCCTCAGCCCCCTGAGCAGCTGAGACAACAGGTGCATGCCACCACGTCCGGCTAATTTTTGTATTTTTTGTAGATACTAGGTTTAGCCATGTTGGCCAGGCTAGTCTTGAACTCCTGGGCATCTGCCTACCTCAGCTGCCCACAGTGCTGAGATTACAGGCGTGAACCAGCACGCCTAGCTCCTGTCTCTTATTTTACAGCAGAAATATATGATAATTCCTGTTTGATCAAAATTGAACAAGGCAGGCTTTGGGAAATCTACCTGTTATGAATCAAACTGCTTCCCCAAAATTTAAATGCTGAACCTAACCCCCAGTACCTCAGAGTGTGATTGGATTTGGAGATAGAGTCCCCAAAGAGGTATTAAAGTTAAAACAGAGCCTTTGGGTGGTCCTAATCTGATCTGACTAGCATTCTTCTAAGAGGAGGAAATTCAGATGCACAGAGAGACACGGGATATGTGTGCACAGAGAGACACGGGATATATGTGCACACAGAGAAAGGGAGGGCCATGCGGGGACACAGCATGGGGTGTGCACAGAGGGAGAGAGGGAGGGCCACGCGGGGACACAGCATGGGGTGTGCACAGAGGGAAAG
>PVKP010046228.1:0-15692 GCA_004027715.1 Plecturocebus donacophilus | reverse complement strand
AGTCCCGCACACTCCGCACCGAGAAGCGCCGCACGGGCCAAAAGAGTCGCGCTGGCGACCTGCGTGGCTCCCTCGCCGGGAATCTCCCAGTCCGTGGGCATCAAATATTCGTCTGCAACTGCGGCGTCCACTCGCTCTCTGCGCCCTCACCGCCAGCCACAATCCCGAGCTGCTGCTACGCGGCCATTTTGGATCTCTCCAGAAACAAATCTTTGAATGAGAATTAAGTTTAATGGCTCAGTTGCTAAACCTAAGTTGGACATTCCTCACAATTCCTTAGGAATGTGGCAAGGTCATCCTTGAATGTAAAGTTACTGTTTACCTAATGAAAAGCACTGTAGATATGTAAATAACATTGTTACCTGTCTTAATGGGCCAATATAATAGACAGAGGGTGGTGGTACATGTGAGAAAGTGAAATTTCTAGCTAGTTTTGAGGTCCTTATGACTTTTAAGAGGTATTACGAGTCACTTTAACAAGTAGTGTTTGTGACATAGTTTCAGTTTCTCATGTGAAGGATAGTATTTCAATTGTAAATGTCCTTTTAATATTCTGGAGAGCTAGTCTTTCCTAGCCCCTCTGTTTTACTGATTTTAAAAGTTGTTTACAGTTTGTTTCGTGTTCAAATGTAGGGTTTTAGTAATTCCTTGGGATTGGGGGCAGGAATGTGCAGAAGGCCATTGTCTCTGATTTTCCTTTTCCCAACTTTCACTTTCTTTTTTTCTGTGGATTACATTTCAAGGCTGGTGAGAAAAAGGATGGAGATTGAGAAAAGGAAGCAGTTTACTGTGTGTAGGGGAGGTCCAAAATAAAGTCACTTAAGGAATCTGATAAAAAGTTTAAATATGTGATGAAGCTTGTGCAAGGTGATTCTAAGAACTGGCTTTACTTTCCCCCTTCCCACTTTATAAAAAAAAAAATCCTGTTGATGGCAAAAAGTCAAACACATTATCAAAGTATACTGTACGTCTTGCATTTATTTGCATTAATATTGTTTTGTTTTATTTTACTTTATTTTTTGAGATGGAGTCTCACTCTGTCACCCAGGATGGAGTGCAGTGGCATGATCTTGGCTCCCTGCAACCTCCACTTCCTGGGTTCAAGTGATTCTTCTGCCTGAGCTTCCCGAGTAGCTGAGACTACAGGTGCCACCATGCCCTACTCACTTTTGTATTTTTAGTAGAGATGGGGTTTTTACCGGGTTGGCCAGGCTGCTCTCAAACTTTTGACCTCAAATAATTTGCCCGTGTCAGCCTCCCAAAGTGTTGGGATTACAGGTGTGAGCCACCGTGCTCAGCAGTATTAGTTGTTTTAGATTGTAGACTCTAGATGATATGGACTATGTGTTGTAAAATCCCTAATCTGAAGTAAAATGCATATAGATGTCATCCCCTGCTTTCTAACTTAAATCCCTTTTCCCCCTTGCAGTCAGTGCATTTTTTTATTTTTACATACTTTGTGACAAATATGTAAAGGAAATATATTTGCATCTAATTGTTCTGAATTCCACAAGTTCTTTACTGAGTTTAAGAAAACATTTTTTTTGTTGTTCTAAACTGAATTTTTCTTTCTCTCCCCTACTTAGGCCCAGATCGCCTTCCTTCAGGGAGAAAGGAAGGGCCAAGAAAATTTGAAGAAGGATCTTGTGAGGAGGATCAAAATGTTGGAGTATGCTCTTAAACAGGAAAGGTAATTAAGTAAAATAAAAAATGGTGTTCTTTTTTTTGAGACAGAATTTCGATCTTGTTGCCCAGGCTGGAGTGCAATAGCGTGATCTCGGCTCACCGTAACCTCTGCCTCCTGGGTTCAAGCGATTCTCCTGCCTCCAAGCGATTCTCCTGCCTCAGCCTCCCGAGTAGCTGGGATTACAGGCATGCACCACCATGCACGGCTAATTTTGTATTTTATGTAATTTGTATTTTCTCCATGTCTGGTCCTAACTCTTGACCTCAGGTGGTCTGCCCACCTCAGCTTCCCAAAGTGCTAGGATTACAGGCATAAGCCACTGTGACCAGCCAAAATGGTGTTCTCTTAAATGTAGGAATAATTTTTTCATCATTCCTAAAATAAATTTAAATGTTAATACTGCTTGAATTCAGGAGTATCTGTAGTAAACATTTGTATGAATGGCTGTAATATGTTAATTTTATTATGAATAATAATCAAAAAATGGATTTATAGGATTTTTTAAAAAAATTAGCAACATTTGTTTTCCTGCTCTGCCCTTTTTGAAGAAACAGATGTGCGCCCTGAACTGTCAATACCCATTCATTTTAAAGTTGAAAGTTTTTGATTTGTAAAGGAAATTTCTATAAAGTTTGCTCCTTTTCCTGTCTTTTAATATTATTCAATTTGATGTATTTTCTTTAGAAAAAAATTGCTCTAGCAGACTGTGTTGAGATTATATATAGACTTTTTTTGGTGTGTATTTTGTTCCTTTGCTGTCAGTCCTTACCATCTCTCCAGAGGCTTATCTTACCTTTCTATTTTGCTAGTGTCTAAGATAGTCAAGTAACTAAATTTGGGTCACAAGTAAAGGAAAATAGGTCATGAGTAGAGTTTTGGAAGTTACATGAGTTGTTTATTTGCTTTAATGAATGGGCCTTGGATTTTTTTTTCATCAACAATCTGAGACAGTTTATTTTTTTATATAACTGAGTACTTATAGGTGATATTGGAATTATCTATTTTGCTACTTCTTTGCTTTGTTTTTAATGGTGCTTGTTTTTTCTCTTTTTGAAGTTGGTGAAAGGGATATTTGCAATAAAATAGCATTTAGATGCAATTAGATAAATAGATGATAGTTATGAATAATAAGAAAGAAAATTTTGTTAGAACTTGTGTTCATCTTCATGTAGAATCTTTCATTGGTTAAGAGATTGAAAATAGGTTGACCTCTTAGTGAAAAATAGGTGTTTATTTTCATATTTTGAGAAAGTTGATGGAAAGCTCTGTTAGGGACATGGAAAGAGAAACCATTTTTAAAAGAACATAATTTGAGAGTATTTAAGGTTTTTTTTTTTTTCTTCTTTTTCTTTTTTTTTTTAAAAGATAGAGTCCCACTCTGTTGTCCAGGATGGAGTGCAGTGACGTGATCTTGGCTCACTGCAGTCTCCACCTCCTGGGTTCAAGCAATTCTCCTGTCTCAGCCTCCTGAGTTGTTGGGATTACAGGTGCATGCCACCATGTCCGGCTACTTTTGTATTTTTGGTAGAGACGAGACTTCACAATATTGATCAGGATGGTCTTGAAACCTGACTTCAGGTAATCCACCACCTCAGCCTCCCAAAGTGCTGGGATTACAGGCATGAGTTGCTGTGCACTGCCGAGTATTTGAGATTTTAAACTGTCTAAATTACAGGCTTAACCAAAGAGAGAGGATAATAACATTAATTATGACAACTATTTATTGGATGGCTACTGTGTATCAGCCCCTGAGACTTAAAAACTAAGTAATTTGAGTAGAGTAGCGGAGCTGTAGTAGAGCTGTGATTCAGATCTGTTAAATCTGTATGGTTCTGAAGCCTGTACTCTTTACCAGTACATTATACTATCTTATAAGGCAGGAGAATTGAAAATATATAAATACTAAAGTAACCAGGAATGGGGTGTGTGTGTATTTAGACTTGTAAACTACAAAAATACAGTGAAGTATAAGTGCTCCTACAGTAGAAGTGCATAAGATATGTTGAGGTCACAAAGAAGGTAGTGGTTATTTTTATTTTTTTTCCAAACAGAGTCACTTTGTTGCCCCACATAGAGTGCAGTAATGTCGTCTCGGCTCACTCCCCTCCTGGGCTCAAGCGATTCTCCTGCCTCAGGCACCTGAGTAGCTCGGATTATAGGCACCCACCACCACGCCTGGCTAATTTTTGTGTTTTTAATAGATATGAGGTTTCACCACATTGGCCAGGCTGGTCTCGAACTCCTGACCTCAAGTGATCTGCCTGCCTCAGCCTCCCCAAGAGCTGGGATTACAGGCGTGAGCCACCATGTGTGGCTGGGAGTGGTTATTTTCATCTGGAAGATGAAAGTAGAAAGGAGGGCAGAGTTAGAGGAGGTAAGACTTGAATAGCATCGAATAAGAAATTGCTTGCCAGAAAGGCAAGGTGTAGGAAGTAGAGAGAACATGTTTGACATGGAAGAAAGCAGTTTAGTGTGTTCAGAAATTTGTAATCATTTTGTGTGGAGAGTAGGATGTTGTTTGTGGTCCTCCTCTCACTTGATGATCTATAATGGTAGAAGAAGACGAGTCAGATCACAGAGAGCCTAACCAAGGAGTTCAGACTTTTATCTTACATATAATAGGGAATATGGTAGGTTTAATTTTTTTGTTTGTTTGTTTGTTTGAAACAAGGTCTTGCTTTGTTGCCCAGGCTGGAGTGCAGTGGCACAGTTGTGGCTCACTGCAGTGTCAACCTCCTAGACACAAGCGATCCTCCCACTTCAGCCTCCCGAATGGCTGGGAATACAGATATACTCCAGTTCACACAGATAATTTTTTAATTTTTTAGAGAGACAAGATCTCGTCCTTTTGCCAGGGCTGTCCTGGAACTCCTGGGCTCAAGCAGCCCTCCTGCCATAGCCTCTCAAAGTGCTGTGATTATAGACATGAGTCACTCTGCCCAGCCAAAAAAATTTGATCTAAAATGATCTCAGACTATCTAAAGGAGTTGCAGGAATCTTATATACCATTTACCTAGATTCACAAATTGAAAACATTTTGCTATATTTGCTTTATTGTGTTTGCTCTCTCTCTATAAGTATAATTTTTCCCCTAAATCATTTGCTAGTTAGTTTGCCCCTAACTACCTCTGTGTATATTTCCTAAAAGCAAGGACATTTCCTTATATAATTATAATAATACATTATCAAATTAAATAAATTTAACATTGATATTCAGTTATCTGATATAGTCTATATTCAGATGTTCTTTTTTGTTTTCTTTCTTTCTTTCTTTCTCTTTCTTCTTTCTTTTTTTTTTTGAGATAGAGTTTTGCTCTTGGTGCCCAGGCTGGAGTGCAATGGCACGATCTTGGCTCACTGCAACCTCCACCTCCTGGGTTCAAACGATTCTCCTGCCTCAGCCTCCCGAGTAGCTTGGATTATAGACATACACCACCATGCCTGGCTAATTTTGTATTTTTAGTAGAGACAGGATTTCTCCATGTTAGTCAGGCTGGTCTCGAATTCCTGACCCCAGGTGATCCACCTGCCTCGCCTCCCAGAGTGCTGGGATTATAGGCATGAGCAACTGTGCAAGGCCTATTCAGATGTTCCGATAATGATTTTCATAGCATTTTTTTTCCTAGTCCAGGATCCAGTCTGGAAATACATACTGCATTTAGTTGTTATGCACTTGGCAGTTTTAAGCACGATATAGTATATGAAATATATTTCAGAAAGATCACCTCATCTCAATGTGGGGGGTGGGCTGGAAAGATCTATAAACACAGGCAGAAAGATTGTAATAGTCTAAGATGAGAAATGATAACATAGTAGCTGCTGAAATAGAGACACATCAACTATAAAAGATTTTCAGTAGAATCTATAAAATCTGAAGATGATATAAAAATTTGGAGATGGTATAGCAGGTGAGTGAGAAAGATAATTTGAGAATGACTCCCAGGTTTCTGACTTGAAGGAAGGACTGTGTGAATTATGAGAGAGTTTTAGAAGATATCGAATGTTGTAAACAGTAAGAGGCATCTTTGGGAGAAAAAAAAGATATCGAATGAATTAAAATAATTAAAGAGCAGATATGTGAGGGGGACTCATGATTAGAGATATATACTTGGGAATCATAAGTATTATTTTGAATGAAGTGAAAGGAATAGTTGATAGAACAAGTATTGTGGAAACAGAGGACTAGAAGGAGTGACAGGAAGTAGAAATACTTGAGGAAAAAGCAGAGGAAGAAGAACCAACAAAGAAATAGAGAAGGAAGGAGAAGAGAGTAGTATTTTGGAAGTAAGTTAAAGGAGGGCGTCAATAATTGAAGATGCTAAGTAGACTCCAAGTAAGTTGATATTGAAAATAGTCATTTGGAGTTGCCAGTTGGAAGCTTATTGGTATCCTTACTAAAGCAGCCTCAGTAAGGCAGCAGGAACACAAGTTAGATCAGAGGAAAGAGGGCTGAGAATGATGAAGTGGGGACAAATAGAGTTGCTTATTTTTTTAAGAAATTTGACTCTGAAGGATGGTAGAGATAAACTGGCTGAATCTAGTGAAGATATTTTTTTTCTTTTCCTTCACTAAATGGGATGCTTCTGGAAAATAGTTTCTGGTTTTATATCTTCTGAAGTTTATGGAATGATTTGGGATTATTCTTGATGTTATGGCACTATTTGTGTAATGAACTAAAAATTTTTAAAAGGATTTCTTTGGTTTGAAATTTTAAAAAGTTTATTGAGGAAAGTTTGAAATATACTCAGAGAGAAGCTAATATCTTTTATATACAGCTCCAAGTTTTAACAGTTAATGTTTTTGTCAGTCTTTTTCACCTTGAGCTATTTTAGTGCAATTCCAGATATCTTGTCATTTTACCTGTAATTGCCTAAGTAAAGATTATGATTTTTATATGATTTTCTTTGCATGATTTTTGCAGATTTTGTAAGTAGTCCCACTTTAGGATCCAAAAGTAAAATTGAATTGTTAATGTTACAGAAGAATTACTTACCTAGCAGTGGATTTATCAAAGCATTCCTTAATGTGTGATAAAATTTAATATAAATTTTCAAGATTACATAGTGTATAATCTGAGGTTGACTTAGAAACATCTATGCTGAGGAACCTCAAATACTGTATAAAATATAATTCTGAAAAAATTTTACCATTTTTAAAATCTCTCTATTCACTGCCACTTTTATCCACCCTACTATAGTAACTTAGCTGTCCTCCTTGCTTCTAGTATTTCCATATTCTAATCCATCTTCCGTATCCATAGAATTCATTTTCTAAAACACAAATACGATAATCATGTTATATCCCTGTTTAAAAATATCTGGCTAATTTCAAGTTCTTAGTAAAGTTCTTCACAACTAGGCCCTTTCTGTCCTGTCTCTGACTCCGTTCCTTCCATACCTTTTGTGTGTAATTGTACTGTTTGCTGGTTTTTGACCCACTGTGTGTGTGTGTGTGTGTGTGTGTGTGTGTGTGTGTGTGTGTGTGTGTGTTTTCCACTTAAGATGTTCCTTCTGACAGAAATGCTGTCTTCACCAGTCCATTTTCTGATTGGAAAACTCCCACTGCTTTTTTGAGATTTAGCTAAAATCTCACGTGTTATCTTCTTTTTGGTAGCTTTCTTTGACACCAATTTTGACCGAATTATATAATCCCTTATCTGCATTCTTGTAATACTTGTTATAGCCCTTATAGCTCTTATAACAGTATGCTGTAGTTATTTACATTCCTATCTCTTATGCATACCCTCACCTTCCACCCTTACCTGACTACAAGCTGTCCCAGCAGCCAGCACAGTGCCTGTTAAATCATAGGAATTCAGTAATCGTTCATTGAAATTAATCAAATTATTAACACATAAGATCTGCTTATTTATCTTACAGGCAGAATTAGAAAAAGAATAGCAAACAAGAAAGATCGGTTAACACAGTGAGCTGAGTGTTAAAACAGTGGAAAACAGTATGAGTGAGAAGATATTTTCACATATTAGCTTCAAAAGGCTATTAAGCTTAAGGAGGGTTCTGTGAGAAAAATATATTTCAGCTAATGTAACAATCTGTAGGGAGATCTTGGTTTAAGGGGCCATAGCTTGTGGTAAACACAGCAGTTCTTTACATATTTTGCCTTTGTCTAATTTTTAAAATAAAATGTTCATAATTTGTCACAATTTTTGAAAAGTATTTTCTATTCCCTTTTTGTAAGTTCTGTTGTAGTTTTTCCTGAGACCACTAGAATGCACTATAATGCAGTATTTTGTGTTTGAAAATGTTCTTTTTTAACATATATATAGAAGATACAAACTCCATAACATTTTATTGCCACTATTATTTTAAAAGCTTTAATATAATCTGTCTTCAGGCTAGTTACATTCAGTTGCTATTTTGACTTCTAGCAGGTATTATTACTTTGTTTTACAGTAAATGAAGTGTGTTTCTCGAAAAGTAAGAGATTGATAGTTACATTTAGGACCTTGTTTACTTTCTAATAACTTCAAGTTGAATTAATGTCTATAAATCTTACCTTACAATGATCAATCTTATTACAAATACATTGACCTAGATTGGCAAACATTTAGTCCAGTGACAAAATCTTTGTGGTTAAGAGACACATTGAGAATGGATATTCTAAATAATTTGGACCAAACACATTTACTAAAAATTAAATATGTATACATATAGTTAATTAATCAAATAACAACAAAATAGTCTCCCTTCTGCCTCAGTTCATTGACTTTCTTTCTCAAGGAAATCTTATTAACTGATACATGTTGTTCCAAAAAGATTCATATGCATAGGCATATGAAATAGATATGTAACTTTTAAAAAAAATGTATGCAGGCATACATAGTATTTTGTACCTTTTACTTTTTGCTTAAGAGATTAGTTCGTTGGCATAGTATACTCATAGAAATTTTTTTCGTAAAAATGTATACATTTTACTATAAAACATTTCATGCATATATAAAGATATAAGGACTATTATAAAAAATACTCATGTAGCCTACCTTAAGAAATAGGACGTCAACTGCCTATAATTTATTTTCATAGGTTTTCTTAGAATTCCTCTCTATAGAAAACTTTGGGTTTTTTTTCTATTGTGACTGCAAAATGATTATTATTGCAAAATAATCAAAGATTTGAATATTTTACATATTTGAGCAAATAATTTTTCATTTCCTTTCTACTTTTCTTTTTCTTTTTTTTTTTTGAGATAGGGTCTCACTGTGTCATCCAGGCTCGAGTGCAGTGACACAATCTTGACTCACTCACTGCGGCCTCCACTGCTCGAGTTTAAGCAATTCTCCCACCTCAGCCTCCTGAGTAACTGGGATTACAGGTGTGTGCCACCACACCTGGCTAATTTTTGAATTTTTTAGTGAAGACAGCATTTCATCATGTTGGCCAGGCTGGTCTCAAATTCCTGACCTCTGGTGATCCACCTGCCTTGGCCTACCAAGGTGTTGGGATTACAGGTGTGAACCCCCGTGCCTGGCCACTACTTTTCTTAAATTATGAGAAAACCTAATGGTAACAGCCCAATTAGGTTTTTTTAAAGAAAAAAAAACTTAAATTTAGCTGTGTTTACACTCTCCTTCATTACTTTATTATTTTGGTTTTTCAAATTATTGTTGTTTATATTAATATCCCATTCTTAACACATTGAATATTTATTATAAGTGGTCTCAGTATTTTGGGGAGACAATAAGTGAAAATATACAAATGCATTAAGCAGGTATGGCCATTTTTAGTCACCCTTTTAAAAATTTCTACATTAGCTGAGTTATTTTTCTAGTCTTAGATGGTTAAATCCGAGATGGTTAAATCAGATGGTTAAATCCTGTTAACCGGAATGATAACATTCTGTCAACTTTGAAAAGAAGATAAGACAGTTTTATTCTCATTTACAGTTCTTTTTGAGTAAAAGACAAAGGATATCTTGACTAGTTTGAAAAAAATTCATTTCTACTGGAATGTCTTACTCAACATTGATGATTTGGGCTGGAGTCCCCCCTGCCCTTGGATTATACAGTATAATGCGTATTTGGCAAATCATGATTATCTGACAAGGCACATAATATTGTAGATGATTTTTCTTTTTAAAAAGCTCAATGTTTTTGAGAAAAGTCTTTTACAAATTTATTTTACCATCCAAACCTTTTGTTTTTATAACTGTTTTTGATAGTAAAATTTAGCTTTGACAAATATCAGGAAAATATGAATACTACAGAAACTAGGATGTTATATAGTTCATTTTATAGAAAGAAGAGTTATGATTCCCAGAGTTACTCCTTTATTTTGTTATAAGGATACTTGATGGTATAACAACAGCAGCAACAACAAAAAAGACAAGCACTTCTGTATTATAACTTTGACACCATGGAAAGCTATGAGCCTTTGAAAGTTCTAGGAGTGTTCAGCCCAGACTACTCAACACTTTTGACTACTATTGTTGCATATATGAAAGTTAATTTAAATATATTTTAAGATGGTTTGTGTTTTCTCATTTCTTTGTTAGAGCCAAATACCACAAGTTGAAATATGGGACAGAATTGAATCAGGGAGATATGAAGCCCCCAAGCTATGATTCTGGTAAGCTAATTTTAAAGAAAGTTTAAATGATAAAAAGAAGTTAATGTCTAGTATTTTCTAGCAACAATGTTCATAACTGTAAGTTTCTAATTATTTGCCTGTTAGTTATTTTTTCTGACCTGCTTGTCTTTTGGCACCAATCATTTAGTGTCATTTAGATCATTTTCCACCATCTTCCTTCCTTTTCCCTCTTGCCCTTTCTTTTAGTTCTCCATTTTCTGCTTAAGTTCTGCACTTAACTGGAAGGATCAGAATTCATGGGGTAACATGCACCAGCATAACCTTGTCTTGCTGGGTCTGCCCAGCGTTAATGGGAACTTCAACATGTGCAGTACAAAGTACATCATTCCCTTGAAATCCTGAGAAAGAGTAGGAAATATGGAGATAAGAGATTTCTTCTTAAAGCATGGAGGAATTCCTTATCCCATAAACTTAATTCTTCAGTTCAGGTGGAAAACTGTTTTGGTCTTCCTTGCCCACAGGAGTTTCTGTAACTAGAACATGTTTTAACAGCTGAAGTATTTATTATATTTTTGAGTTATTTCTTCCTTTTCCTTCTCCTACTTCACACCACCAAACAATACAAAATAATACTTGTAAATAATCAGATATTAAGGAATATAGATATAATCCACTTGTTAGTAGATATTAGGGAAGAATGACAAAAATTAATCAAAAGTTATCAGTCATGTTTCAGATAGTTACGTTTTTGGCATAATTTCTGATTAGATTTCCCAATTAGGTATCTGAAGACATTAATGTTCATTTATATTATTTAATGAAATATGTACCTTGTGTTAGAGGCTTTATGTATATATATTCACTTTAATTCTTAAAATAGTTATTCAGTAAAGATATATTTATTTGCATTTTACATATGTGAAATTTAAATTCAGTGAAGTGGAGAAACTTGCCCAACGTCACACAAATATTAAGTAATGATAGACTATGGAGCTGAATCCAGGTCTTTCTGACTCCAGAATTCATATTCTTACCATTTTATCATACTGCTTCTATATTTGACAATGTATGAAAGAACTTTCCAAAATGAGTTCTAAATGTACTGCCAATTTTATAGTTAATTCATTGTAGTAATATATTAATGCATTTTCTCAGTTGAATATTAAATGCTTGAGATCTAGAGCAATGCAGTAGATCACTGATGTATTTTTTTCCTTTGTTTTTAAATTATTCTGTCTTTTACTTGAGTGTCTGTTCTTATAATCTGAGATGTGTGTACATTTCAAAATAATTAAAAAAAAATCTAGGCTATTTATTAACAACTTTTCTAAAATGATATTAACTGACTCAAAGGAGTGATTTTAATCAGTATTGTATTAAAAGGTTTTTATTTCTTAAGTTTTGGATATCAGTTTAAGAGAATAGAAGCCTAGATGCAATATATTTTTAAAATGTTTATAAGTAAACCTGACTGGCTGCAGTGGCTAATGCCTGTAATCCCACTGTGGGAAGCCAAGGTGGAAGGATTGCTTGGGCTAGGAGTTTGAGACCAGCCTGTGCAACATAGCAAAACCCTGTCTCTACACAAAAAAAACTTTAAAAATTACCTGGGCATGGTGGCACATGCCTGTAGTTCTAGCTACTGGGAAGGCTGAGGTGGAAGGATCACTTGAGCTCAGGAGTTTGAGGTTAGGTTACAGTGTCCTATGATTTTGCCACTACATTTCAGTCTGAGTGACAGAGTGAGATCCTGTCTCTCTTTGTTTTGTTTTTTGAGATAGAGTCTTACTCTGTCGCCAGGCTGGAGTGCAGTGGCACGATCTCAGCTCACTACAACCTCCACTTCCTGGGTTCAGGTGATCCTTCTGCCTCAGCCTCCCAAGTAGCTGGGACTATAAGCACGTGCCACTATGCCCAGCTAATTTTGTATTTTTATTAGAGATGGAGTTTCACCATGTTGGCCAGGATAGTCTCAATCTTCTGACCTCGTGATCTGCCCACCTCAGCCTCCCAACATGCTGGGATTACAGACGTGAGCCACTGTACCTGGCTCAGATCTTGTCTCTTAAAAATTTTTTTTAAAGTTTATAAGTAGATAGCACAGCTCAGTAGAAAGGGTTTGGGCCTTAAAAGCAGATAGATGCAAATTTGACTCTACCCTAACATTTTGGAATTGCTGTGATACTACTTCATTTCTCTGTGGTTACTCCATTCCTGATCTGTAAACTTGGAAATGTTCTGGGAATACTTCCTAACTCAAATATTTATTTTCTTAGTATACAATGCCTAGTTATTCTCAGTATATAATACTTAGTTAGTACTTAGTATCATTCCATCTATCTATCTTTCTAACCATCCATTCATCTTACAAGTATTACATTACAATATTTTTCTCATTTTGGAAAGTTTTTCAGATCCAGTACCAAATCCAGTGAATGCTCTGTTGGATTTTTATAGGGAAGATAGTTAAAGAAGTGATTACAATAATATATGACATGTATAATGGAGGAATAATAAGTGTTATTGAGCGCAGTAGCACAAATCTAGTCAAGTGGTCAAGAAAGGCTTCTTGGAGGAAGAGATGTTTAATTTTGACATCTGAAGGACAAGTAGGAATTAAGACAAGTAGACTGACTAAATATTTGTTGAATGGGAGGTGGGAAAAAGGCAGAATGTTAGCAGCAAAGCTTCTGAGGTAAGGCTACAGCACATTTGAGAAATAAAATACCTGGTTAGTAGTGGGAGGAGGGAAGGAATGTTTCCAGATGTAGATAGAAAGTTAGCTGGAGGGTAAAATATGTTACAAGGGCCTTGTGAAACATGTTGAGTAGTTCACACTTAGGAATATTCTAAGCATTTGAAGAAGGAAAGCATTTGAAGGACCTTTTTCCAGTTTTTTATTTTTATTTTATTTTTTTGAGACGGAGTCTTCTTCTGTCACCAGGCTGGAGTGCAGTGGCGCAATCTCGGCTCACGGCAACCCCTGCCTCCTGGGTTAAAGTGATTCTTCCGCCTCAGCCTTCTGAGTAGCTGGGACCACAGGCATGTGCCACCACGCCCAGCTAATTTTTATATTTTTTTAGTAGAGACTGGGTTTCACCATGTTGGCCAGGGTGGTCTTGATCTCTTGACCTCGTAATCTGTGCACCTCGGCCTCCCAAAGTGCTGAGATTACAGGCATGAGCCACTGCGCCCACCCAGGATCTTAATTAGAGTTTATCATCAGATTTACTCTTGGATTACGTGGGCTGTAGTATGGAAGATGGATTAGAGAGGAGCAGCGCTGGAGATGGGACAGCTGATTAGAGGACTGTTGCAACAACTTGGGCAAATGAGGAAGGTTTCCTTGACAAGGACGTATTCAGGAAATATTTAGGAAGTAAAATCTTCAGGAACTAGTTCTTTTTATATATATATATAAATTTGATTTTATGCTGATCTTTTCTCTATTATTCCAATTTTAGTATATGTGCTGCCAAAGCAAGCATAGGAACTACTGTTTGATTGGATGTAGGGGGTGAGTCAGAAGTGACTCCCACATTTGTAGTTTAAACAACTAGACCAGTAGTAGGTTTGGCAAATAATGGGTTCACTTTTGGATTTATTTCTTGAATAACCAAGTGAAGATGGCTAGTACCCAGTTGAGTATATGGGTCTGGAGCTCAAGTCAGAAGTATGGATGTGTTTGATACATAAATTTGAGAGGCATCAACATGTGGTACTGGTGGCACTCAAGGCCATTAGAGTCTAAACGATCACCCAGGAACTGTATATGAGGTAAGATTACATAAAATGGAATCCTAAGGAGTGACATTTAAAAGACTGGTAGAAGAATAGAAACAAGAAAAGGAACCTGATACAGAGTACATTAATGGTAGGAGAAAAACCAGGAGACCAAGGAAACCAAGAGAAGAAAAGTTTTCCAGAAGGAAGGACTACCGTTCAACACTACTGATTAATTCCCAGAGGGCTGAAGAATATCTCTAGGACCTTGTGACACACGGGAAACTGAGAACTTTAAGCAGTTTTAGGAGAGAGGTGAGGGCAGAAACAAAGTGGGTATAGTCAGCTTTCAAGAAGCTTAGGTTGTGAAAGTGAAAGAGATTAGAGGGCAGTAGCTAGAAGGACACTGTGTGTGTGTGTGTGTGTGTGTGCGTGTGCACGCACGCGTGTGTGTGCATGCACACATGCACATGTGTGATATGTGTTTTAGAGGAGTAACCAATAAAAGGGAAAGAATAGAGATGCTCAAAATAGGAAGATAATCTGAAGAAGTGATAGGGATTGGATTCCAAGCATAGCTGGAGAATGGCAGGAGGAACATGTCTTTTATCATTACCAAGAGAGAATGTAGGAAGTTAGGTTAACAGGTTTATAGATTTGGATTTCTGTTTGGTGGTGAATATTTAAGGGAATGTACATAAATGATAGCTTTATGTATGAGATAGGATTATCTGCTGAGAGTGGGTCAGATGTTTAAGAAAAGTAGAGAAGGTTTAAATGCTAATGGTAAACAGGAAGACTAACTTTCTAGGAAATAGTAGGATTGAGAAAAGCTAAGGTTCCAGTTGAGGTGTGTGATCATGAGTGTATGTAGAGGCAGTAGCTGCACATTTAGTAGCCTGGGTAAAGTCAGAGAGAATGCAGATAGTTAACAGTTGAATTCACTGAATTCATGGAGAGACAAAGGGACAAAAAATTGGCAAAAGAATGATTGAAGTGATAACCCATGAACTAAAACTATAGAGGGAAGCAAGTAAAGACACAAGGAGGCTGGCTAATGGGTGTTAAAAATAAGGGGGTAGATTCTGGTCTAGAGCAGTTCAGCAAACTTTTCTTTAAAGGGCCAGATAGTAAATATTTTGGGGTTTGCAGGCTGTTTGTTGCAGCTACTCAACTCTGCCACTGTAACATGGAAGCATTCATAGACAGTACATAAATGAATGGACATGTCTGTATTATAAAAACAGGTGGTAGGCTGGATTTGACATGCAGGCACTAGTGTGCTGGCCCCTGGCTAGAGGTCCCAGCTAAATTAAAGAACTGGTGAATTTAGGGAAAAAAGCAAGAAAAAAGAATTAGTGAATTGGGAGTAATTGAGCCTGATGGGTATGCTTAGAGAATCCGTTTGTATCTGTGATAGTTCTTCATAATGACAAGACCTAAGATATGACAGCTAGGGAGGGTGGTGGCTGTGGAGAGGCAGAAGTGGATCACCTACATGCATGTTGATTTCACTCAAGATGATGTAGAAGTTTGGTGGCAGAAGCATGTGAGCCAGATTTGGAGGGTTATCTAGGGATTTGTAGATGACAGTGATAAGAAATAGGAAGTGGAAGAAAGGGTGTATTCAAATAGCATAACACTTAAGGAAGGGAGGATTTGTTTTTCATTCTTTGTTCTTTTATCTATTTATCATATTTTCCTGAAACTGTTAATCCAGACATTTTCTGAAACAT
>PVKP010046227.1:0-15696 GCA_004027715.1 Plecturocebus donacophilus | reverse complement strand
AAAAAAAAAAAAAAAAAAAAAAAAGAAAAAAGCCTCCCTATTGACTACTGTGCTCATGACCTGGATAACCGATCCATTCATACAAAACCTCAGCATCACACAATATTTTCCTTTGTAGCAAACCTGCACATGTACCCCCTAATTCTAAAATAAAACCTGAAAAAAGAAATTGACAAAGATTTAACTAAATAGAGAATCCATGTTCATTGATTGGAAAAATTCATATTTCTAAGATGGTGCTATGGTTTGAAGGCGTTTGCTCAAAGTTCATGTGTTGAAAACTTAACTCCCAATGAAATAGTGTTGGGATGTGCCATATAGTAAGAAATGATTGAATCATGAGTGTTCTATCATCATTAATGGATTAATGCAGGAGTGGGCTAGTTATCATGACAATGAATTGCTATATAGCAAGTCAGTCCCTGGTGCTGCTCTCTCAGTCTTATGTTCTCACTTGACCATTTGTCATGTTATGATGCAGAATAAAGGCCCTCAACAGGTGCCAGTGCCATGCTCTTTGACTTGCCAGCCTCCAGAACTAGGAGCTGAATGAATTTCTTTCTTTATAAATTACCTAGTCTATGGTGCTCTGTTACAGCAACAGAAAATTGAGTAAGATAGATTAAAGCACTCCCCCAAATAAATCTTTAGATTCAACACAATCCCTACCAAAACCCACATTCTCAAAAATTGACAGGCTAATTCTGAAGTTCTTGTAGAAGGAGCTGATAATAGCCAAAACATCCTGAAAAATAATGAAGTTGAAGGGCTCACATTTTCTAATATTAAATTTTTCTACATGGTAATCAAAAGACTGTAGTACTTACATAAGTATAGACATAGACCTGAGGGAACAGAAATAAACTTATGATCTGAGGACAATTTACTTGTAATGCAAGTTCCAAAACAATTCAATGGGTTAACTAATAGTGTTTTCAAAAAATTATTCTAGAAAACTGTATATTCAGATGAAAAAGACTGAAATTGAAGCTCTCAATCACTAAATTTTGACCAAAGATAAAATATAAGCACTAAGAGCTAAATCTCAAAACAAAACAATCACAAACCTAAAACAAATAAATAAATAAAAATAGAAGAAAACATAGCTGTAAATCTTCATGATCTTAGATTAGGCAAGGTCATATGTGGTCATAGGTCATAGATATGACATCAAAAGCACAACTGACAAAAAAGGGTAAATTGAACATCATCAAAATTTTAAAAATTGTGATTCTAAATGTACTATCAGGCCAAGAGTGGTGGCCTGTCCTTGTAATCCCAGCACTTTGGGAGGCTGAAGTGGGAGAGTTCTTGGTGGAGGAGGGAATAAGTAGTGACTGATAATGGATGTGTTTTTTCTCTGAGACAGAGTCTCACTCTGTAGACCCAGGCTAGAGTGCAGTGGCACCATCTTGGCTCACTACAACCTCTGCCTCCTGGGTTCAAGTGATTCTCCTGCCTCAGCCTCCCGAGTACCTGGGACTACAGGTATGTGCCACCATGGTTGGCTAATTTTTGTATTTTTAGTGCAGACAGGGTTTGTCATGTTGCCCAGGCTAGTCTTGAACTACTGACCCCAAGTGATCCACCCATCTCAGCCTCCCAAAGTGCTGGAATTATAGGCATGAGCCACCGTTCCTGGCCATGGGTGTGTGCTTTCATTCTAGGGTAATGAAAATGTTCTGGAACTAGATAGCGGTGATGGTTGTACAACTTTGCAAATATACTAAAAACCAGTAAATTGTACACTTTAAAAGGATAATTGTTATAGTATGTGAGTTGTATCTCAATAAAAAAGAGTATGTGATAGTGGCAGAAGGATAGATGACTGGTTGAGGAAACAGAATAGAGAACTTAAAAACACACTTCCTCATCACTGTGGCCATTTTTGACAAGAGAACAAAAGTAATTCAATGGAAAAATAGAAGTCTTTTCAACAAATAGTATGAGAGCAATTGAACATTCATAGATGAAACAATGAACCTTGATCTAACTCATAACTTATCCAAAAGTGACATCATCGTGGAGCACACAATTAAATGTAAATGTAAAATTTTAGAAAAAGCATAGGAGAAAAGCTTCAGAATATCCAACTGGAAAAAGAATTCTTAAACCAAAAGCAAAATCTATAAAAGGAGAAATGGAATTTTATTAAAATTATAACAATTATTATTTTTGCTATGTGAATGACACTGTTAAGAGTATGAACAGATTACAAAACAGATAGAGTAAAAATATTTGCAAACTATATGTCTGACAAGATTCATATCGTGAAAATGGCCATACTGCCCAAAGTAATTTATAGATTCAATGCTATCCCCATCAAGCTACCAATGACTTTCTTCACAGAACTGGAAAAAACCACTTTAAACTTCATATGGAACCAAAAGAGAGCCCGAATAGTCAAGACAATCTTAAGCACAAAGAACAAAGCTGGAGGCATCATACTATCTGACTTCAAACTAAACTACAAGGCTGCAGTAATCAAAACAGCATGGTACTGGTACCAAAATAGATATATAGACCAATGGAACAGAACAGAGGCCCCGGAGGCAATGCCACACATCTACAATCATCTGAACTTTGACAAACCTGACAAAAACAAGCAATGGGGAAAGGATTCCCTGTTGAATAAATGGTGTTGGGATAACTGGCTAGCCATGTGCCAAAAGCAGAAACTGGACCCCTTCCTGATATCTTACACTAAAATTAACTCAAGATGTTAATTTAACTTAAACCTAAGACCTAACACCATAAAAATCCTAGAAGAAAACCTAGGCAAAACCATTCAGGACATAGGCACAGGCAAGGACTTCATGACTAAAACACCAAAAGCATTGGAAACAAAAGCCAAAATAGACAAATGGGACCTAATTAAACTCCAGAGCTTCTGTACAGCAAAAGAAACAATCATTAGGATGAACCAGCAACCAACAGAATGGGAAAAATTTCTGCAATCTACCCATCTGACAAAGGGCTAATATCCAGAATGTACAAAAAACTAAAGCAGATTTACTAGAAAAAAACAAACCCATTCAAAAGTGTCTGAAGGATATGAACAGACACTTTTCAAAAGAAGACATATATGAGGCCAACAAACATATGAAAAAATGCTCATCATCACTGGTCATTAGAGAAATGCAAATCAAAACCACATTGAGATACCATCTCACACCAGTTAGAACGGCGATCATTAAAAAATCTGGAGACATCAGAGAATGTGGAGAAATAGGAATGCTTTTACCCTGTTGGTGGGAGTATAAATTAGTTCAACCATTTTGGAAGACAGTGTGGCGATTCCTCAAGGTTCTAGAAATAGAAATTCCCTTTGACCCTGCAATCCCATTACTGGGTATATACCCAAAGATTATAAATCATTCTATTATAAAGACACAGGCACATGTATATTCACTGTGGCACTATTTACAATAGCAAAGATCTGGAACCAACCCAAATGCCCGTCGATGATAGACTGGATAAGGAAAATGTGGCACATACACATCATAGAATGCTATGCATCCATAAAAAAGGATGAGTTCATGTCCTTTGTAGGGACATAGATGAATCTGGAAACCATCATCTCAGCAAACTGACACAAGAACAGAAAATCAAACACCACATGTTCTCACTCATAGGCGGGTGTTGAACAATGAGAACACATGGACACAGGGAGTTGAGCACTACATACTGGGGTCTGTTGGGGGGAAATAGGGGAGGGACAGTGGGGGGGTGGGGAGTTGGGGAGAGATAGCATGGGGAGAAATGCCAGAGATAGCTGACGGGGAATGGAGGCAGCAAACCACCTTGCCATGTATGTACCTGTGCAACAACCCTGAATGATCTGCACATGTACCCCAGAACCTAAAGAACAATTTTAAAAAAATTCAAAAGTAAAAACAAAATATAAGACAAAATGGCAAAAATATATGAAGAGACATTTCACTAAGGAAGATCTGTAGATAGAAAATAAGCACATAAAAAGATAGCATCATTATCTGTGAAGAAAATGCAAGTTAAATCCACAATGAGGCCGGACATGCTGGCTCACAACTATAATCCCAACACTTTGGAAGGCCAACAATCACTTGAGCCCAGGGGTTCCAGTCCAGCCTGGGCAACATGATGAGATGCTATTTCTACCCCCCAAAAAAAAAAAATTAGCTAGGCATGGTGGTGTGTGCCTGTAGTCCCAGTTACTCAGGAGGGACCTGCCTGTGAAACATCATGAGATTGTGTCTCTACAAAAAGCAAAAAATTAGGGCTGCGCAGTGGCTCTCACCTGTAATCCCAGCACTTTGGGAGGTGAGGCAGGTGGATCATGAGGTTAGGAGACTGAGACCATCCTGGCTAACACGGTGAACCTCCATCTCAATTGAAAATACAAAGAATTAGCTGGGCGTGGTGGCGTGAGCCTGTAATCCCAGCTATTTGGGAGGCTGAAGCATTGAGAATTGCTTGAATCCAGAAGGCAGAGGTTGCAGTGAGCCGAGATCACGCCACGGTACTCCAGCCTGACCAAAGAGCAAGATTCCATCTCAAAAAAAAAAAAAAAAGACAAAGTAAAAAATAAAGTAAAATGCACTATCAAAAAGTTAAAAGATAAGCTGGGTGTAGTGGTTTGTGCCTCTAATCACTTGGGAGGATCCCTTGAGCCTGGAAAGTCAAGGCTGCAGTGAGCCATGATCGTGCCACTGCACTCCAGTCTGGGTGATAGTGAGTCTTTCTCTCAAAAACAAAAAGAAAAACAAACAAATGAAAAAACGCAATTGGATACCATTACACATTTGTTAAAATTGTTAAGAAAAAAGTGATAATGCAAAACGCAGAGAAACTGATTCATTCTCACACGCTGTCAGGATAAACATATAGCCACCACTTCAGGCTTCTTAAAACCCTAAACATACAACTACCATATAATATACTACTGATCATTTGTCCCTAGAGAGATGAAGACTTTGATTTACACCAAAACCTATCCATGAATGTTTATAGCATATTTATTCATAATAAGTTCCAAACTTGAAACAAGCGAAATACTCTTCAACTGGTGTCTGATTGGACCAACTGTGGTACCTGCTCTTCCTGAACTATTCAGCAGTTAAAAGGAATCAAGTATTGACGCATACCACAGCCAGCATCAATAATCTCTAGAAGATTCTTCTGAGTGAAAAAAGCCAAACTCAAATGTTACATATTCTATGAATATCTTTATATAAAATCCTTGAAATGACAAAATTATAGAAATGGAGAGCATATTAGTGGTTGCTTGTGATTACAGATGCAATGGGCATGCAGTGAGTGGAGGTGGCTATAAAGGGTGCTAGCAGAGGTCCTTGTGATGGCACTAGTATGCATCTTGGCAGTATCAGTGTCAGTGTTCTTGTGACAATGTACTAGAATTTTGTAAGATTATGCCACTGGGAAAAGCTGAGAAAAATTACACAGTATCAGTCTTACTCCTTATAACTTCCTGTAAATATACAATTATTGCAAAATTTGGAGTTCAAAATCACTTGTATTTCTATACTCTAGCAATAAAAACTTGGAAAATAAAATATTTAATAAGCGACACCATTTACAATAGCATCCCAAAATATAAAATACTTAGGGATAAATTTCACAAAACATGAGGCTAACCCACTGACAATGACAAATTCAAATTGTTCCTGGCAAAAATATGCAGCATGCCTCTGGCAGCCCATCCAGATTCGTAGATACAAGCCTACATCTGGATACTGGAGAAAGGTAGCAGGGCTAAGATCTCTGCAATCAGGGTAATGCTGCTGTAGGACCTATTTTCACTAGGCATATACCTTCTAGCTTATTTCCCATCTCACACATCTCTCTAGGGTCCTCTTCACCTCTACACTGCCTTTTTCTCTCGCTAGGATCTCGAATGACCTTAGAGTATATTACAAGGCATACATCTCGCTTTTATTTGGAAATATTATTCCCCATTGACATTTACCTTCTGAAATCACCATACCCCAGAGCATAATGCTCTGTCCCTTAATTCAATATAAATTTTAAATGTCCTTCTTTGAACCATTAAAGATAGAGAAACAAAGATAAATAGAACACCCTCTCTGTCCTCCGGGACTTCACACTATTAAGGATGAACTAATTCGTTTAAAGAGATCTCAAATTACAATAGACCTGTCTCAACAAACTTATGTGGAACTTAAGGGAGCATAGTAACTTGTCTCCCTGGCAACAGTTTCCACTCTACTCATTGCCTAAGGACTGGTTTCCTTCCCTCCCTTCCCGTCCCCTCCCATTCATCTATCTTTCTGATCAAATAAATTTCATGCGACACTCATAATACAAGAAAGAGAGGAAGTGCAGGAAAGAGAAAATAAAGCCTAGATGTGGTGCTTATCACCTGTTGGAAGCTCTGCCTTGCTCTGTACATTTCATTTATTCAGTCTCAGAGTGACTAGACTAGTCCAGTGTCATTATTTCATGCCCTATGGAAAGACATAGGGACTGGGTCCCCGTAGGGTGCCTCACTGTGTGCAGGGAGTAGTTTCAATACAGAGGAAGAATATCATGTCACTGCCCCTGTTTTCCTCTACACTTTAAAATAATAATAATAATAGGGCCAAACAATGTTAGGGAAGTTTTAAAAGGAAAAGAATACAAGAATTGGGATACTAAATGGTATTAAAGACTATAAGGTATTTAAAAAAACCCACCTTCATCAACAAAAACAAAACAATGAAAACAAAAGGAAACACCACAAGAAATATTAGAGACATTACTCTCTCCACCCCTCAGGTGTTCCTACTGACTATAACAATAAATTAATACTAAATAATTAAGGGATACAAATAGTCATGGTCCAAATCTCTCTCTTTGATACACACACACACTCAGTGAAAAATGTGAATAATTTTAACTTTGCTAATTATTAAACTAAAGCAAAGATTCCGATTCATAATCATCAGATTAAGAACTTTTTTATTCCTTAAATGCAAAATTAGGTTAAAGGACAATGTGCAAATCTTATGTCTTAAAGCAAAGTGATGCCATAAAACACAAAGGTCAGTATTGATTGAGCCAGTACATTTGGAAATCAGATGACATCATAATCAAAAGCCAGCAACATATTTTCAAAAAAATATTTCATCCTTTGCTCCACTGAAACTATCTTATAATGAAATATGACAAAATTAGAAATATACCAAAGCATATGCAAACTTTCAAAGTAATATCATTTAAAATCACCCCCCAAATTGAAAGTGATCTGAATTTCTAATAATAATGTACAATAATTAATTGAATAATGGTATTTTCTCCCTCATAGATACTCATATTACCTAGAAAAATAATTACTAGGTTTATCTAGTGGTCTAAAAAGTGCTTGTAAAACTACTGCCAGGCAAAAATCAGAATATAAATTACATATCGCTATCATTTCAACTACTCAAAAAACATTTATTCATATGCAAAAAAGGTCTAGCCAGGAACACAAACAATATTATAACATGTGTTATGTGTATGGCATTGAAATTCATTTGATCAGGAAGATAGAAGAGTGGGAGGGAATGGGATGAGAGAAGGAAATCAGTCCTTAGGCGATGAGTAGAGTGGAAACTGTTGCCAAGGAGACGGGTTACCAGGCTTCTGAAATAGCGTAAATGAGAGATGATGAAATTCTGAACCAAGGCAGAGGATGTGGGGATAAAGAAAAAGGAAAAATTGAAGTTATTGTGAGACTCTCTCTCTGTATATACATATATATAGTCTTTCTGTATAAAAATATATATTATTGTATATAATTAATTTCTGTACAACACTACATATATATAACTATATATGTATATATAGTATAGAAAGACCATATCTGAGGAAAAAAAAATGAAAAATGATGTTTTTCTCAGGAGGAAGACGACTAAAAACCAAAAACAAAAATCAATAAACAACATAAAAACCTCAAACACAAAAAGTAAATGTTACATGGGCCTTCTGACTATTGGAATAATTTGAAATAATAATAAAAGGTACTGTTTACAAATTACTTAATCAAAACCAGGCAATTACCTCTTGTCATATTTGCATGCAGCATATGAGATCTTTTTTCATCAGTATCCTCATTATAAAGGGGAGATGACTGAAGTAAAAAGGGTTAGGTACCCTGCTCCACATCACACAGGCAGACTGTGGGAGATCATTCTAGAACTCCTACCAGAGAACAGGCCCTAACTTACCCCCTGAGCTACATTCCCAGTGCCTGGAAAATAATGGTAGGATACACAGACCTGAATTAAATCTGAATATCAACTTCTTTTTGCTGCTTTTATTCTTTCTTCTTCTCTTCTTCCTCTTATTCTTTTCTTTTTTTCTTCTTCTTCCTTCCTCTTCTTTCTTCTTTTTCTTCTTATTTTCTCTTGTGTGTGTGGTGGGGGTGGGGGTGCAGTTTCTTAAATACATTTCTAAAAATTTTTGGTCTTCCCCATGCTGGTGATTTTGCTATTCTAGAGACTGGGGTTTGCAGTATTTGTTCCCCTGTGGAAGGTTAATAGTTAATAGGCACACAGGAATTACAATTTATAAGTAACCTTTCAAATAAAAGGAGAGAGAGGAGGTTAGGTTCACCTTTTAATTACTTTTGGGGATGAATGGGTGGAGTTGACAAGTGATGGGATATGGTGGCGGGTCTAACAGAATGTTCAAAGGTAAGTTTATCTCCCTTCTCCAAATAGCAGAAAGAACAACAAGTTCGGGGCCCTAACTTTGCAGTTCATCCCTGGGTAGAGACTGGTGTGGGGGAGAGCGGACCAGGAGAATATGCTGTAAGACAACTCAGACAGGGTCACAGGAAGCAGGAGCTGCACTGCAGTGTGGAATGTGTGATAAGCAGCTGATGAAAAAAAAAACAAGACAGAGAAAAAAAAAACAAAAACAAAAACAAGAAACAGGCACTGCAGCACACCAAACAGACATGGCAAAGATGACAATAGGAAAATTCTCCAAAATCCAAAGTTGTTGGATTCACATCATGGGGTTATAAAATGTTTTGTTTCTTTTCTATATTTTCCAAATTTCATAATAACGTGTATATTTCATGTAGAATATCTTTATAAAAATTAACTGAAACGCAGTAAACTGCATTATTCCGTTTAGTGGGCTCTTAGGGGAATCCATTCAGTAGCACTGCTTTACCCTTCACATGCACTCAGGGTTTCCAGAGATACTAATGGAGGTTTTTGCCCAAGACAATAACTCTGAAGGATGGAACGTTGTTCAAGGTGTGCATTACTGGCCTAAATTTATAACTGAGCTGAAAATGTAAGCAAGAGAAGGCTAACTATATGTTAAAAAGTAGAATCAGTCACAAGAAGTTAATTTGATTTATAAATGCCATTCTACACAAAATTTAGCAATACAATTAGCAGATAAAAAATAAGAAAGGAGGCCAGGCATGGTTGCTCATGCCTGCAATCCCAGCAATTTAAGAGGCCGAGAGGGGAGGATCACTTCAGCCCAGGAGTTCCTGACCAGCCTGGCAAACATGGTGAAACCCCGTCTCTATTGAAAATACCAAAAAAATAAGCCAGGCATGGTGGTGATGGCCTGCAATCCCAGCTACTCCAGAGGCTGAGGCAGGAAGGTCGCTTGAATCCAAAAGGCAGAGGTTGCAGTGAGCCTAGATGGTGCCACTGCACTCCAGCCTAGGTGACAGAGTAAGACTCCCTTTCGAAAGAAGAAGAAGAAAAAAGAAAGCAAGAGAGAAGTTACCCCAGACCATATGTGGATACTATCTATACTCTTATCAGTAATTAAAAGAAATGAAAAGTGCAGGGAATATCTCTTTTAAAAGTAATTCAGAAAGACAAGGTAATTTGAAGAGACATTCTACATTACGAGTTGACCAACCTCACTGTATGCAGTGTTGAAGTGTGGAGAAGGGGCATCGGTGAGCTGCGGGGATCTGCAGACTGAGGGGATCTCCAGACTTGTGGAAACATATGTGAAGGCAATCTGGCAATATGTCACAAATTAAAATATAATTATATTATGTAACACAGCTATGCCTTGTTTAGGATTGTGTACAGTAAGTGTTCAGAAATAAGAATGTATATTGTGGCAATTAATACTAGCAAAAATTGGAAAAAATCCTAAATGTCTATTCGTAAGAAATGTTTTAAAGAATCTCTGCCTAGTGAATTTGATAGATACTGAGCATTGCTTAAAGTGTCTGAGATATTGACTCAAAAATATTCAATTTGAAAAGTAGTATAAAAATATAAATATATGATCCATTTATTTTTTCCAAAGTATGCACAGGCACAACATTGTTGGAAAATATGTAAACTAAACTGTGGTGATATGAATGGAAATGGAATTACTGGAATTACTGAAGTACTTTCTATTTTTATACAACTGTGTTCTCTTAATTATTTATATTCTAACTTAATATATTTTAAATGTATAAGGAAACAGTTTTTAAAATAAAGAACATAAACATTCTTATAAATGGGCAAAGATATACACAATATATACCAAAAATATAAATAATAAAAACATGGAAAAATGTTTGTGCTTCCTAACAGTTAAGTGAATTCAGAACTGCAGAGTAGCATGCCATTTCCACATATCCAACTGTCAAAAAATGTTAAAACATATGTACTGCAAAGTTGGTGACTTAACATATATTTTGCACCACTGGGAATTAATTAGGCAAACCCTAGCAAGTGCATTAAAAATGACATTTTTTTTCTAGAAATTCACATTCAGGAATTGGTTTTAAGAAAACAATCAGACTTTAGACAATGTTTTTATAGTTGAAACAGCACCTCCATGAAAGAAAACTACTCAAGGCCATTTGAAAAGAATTAGAATTAACAGCATATGAGCCTATCATAGACTGAGAGTAATGTTTCTTTCCAAAAGCCATATTGGAAAACTTAATAATTTGTGGGGCTTTTGGTATAATAACATCAAAGGGTTTTCCTGAAATTTGGGGAACAATTAACCCTAGAATGAGCACTGTTCTGGTCTAGTCTAAAAAAATATTAAAACCTAAGCAGATGAACTAAATCTCAAAATATCTGAATCAAAAATATGAAGTTAAAAAATACACTGGTCCTGAAAAGATAAAATTCAAAATGGCCAACATCCAATATCAGGAACACAAAGAAGTACGAAGAGGATAATCAATACATCAAACTGATCCAGAATGGACACATCTATTATCAATCACAAAATGTAGTATCAGAAACACTGTCACAACTGTATTCTGTATGTTTTAAACTTTCAGAAGAGGGGGCCAAGCGCGGTGGCTCACACCTGTAATCCCAGCTCTTGGGAGGCCAAGACAGGCGGATCACAAGGTCAGCAGATTGAGACCAGCCTAACACGGTGAAACCCTGTCTCTACTAAAAAAATACAAAAATGAGCCAGGCATGGTGGCATGTACCTGTAATCCCAACTACCTGGAAGGCTGAGGCAAGAGAACTGCTTGAACCTAGGAGGTAGAGGTTGCAGTGAGCCGAGATCACACCACTGCACTGCAGCCTGGGCCACAGAGCAAGACTCTGTCTCAAAAACAAACAAACAAAAAACTTTTGGAAGAAACTTTCAGAAGAGACATCAAAGTTATTCAAAAATCAAAACCAAACTTTCAGACAGGAAAACTACAATGAATTAGATGAAAATTACACTAGACAGAATCAAGTGTAATGGAATGACAGATTAAAAATTCCATGAAAAAAAATTGCGAATTATAAATCATGGCAATAGAAACTCCAAATCAAACACACAGAGAAAAATCAATTTATGACAAATTTATGAAAAATGCATTTTCCTCAAATAACTGAAGATGTAATTATAAAAATTTGTCAAAATTTGATGGAAAGTGTAAACCCATGGGTCCAAGAAGCCTAATGAACCCAAGAACAAGAAACATTTAAAAAAAAAAAGCAACTCATAATAAAAATATCCGAATTCAGTGATAAAGAGAAAAGAGTAGCCAGAGAGAAACAGACACATTCCACACACAAGAACAAAAACAAGGATGGTAGCAGAGAGCTCACTGCAAAAGTGCAAGGGAGAAGACAGCAAAATCTTTAAAATACTGAAAGGGAGAAAAAAACGGTAGACATAGAATTTCATACACAGTGAAAGCAATTTCAAAAAGAAAAGGTGAAATGAAGATTTTTTTCCAACATACAAATGCTGAATGAGGGAAGTGACTTCATGGAAATTGAAGAGTAGCTGAAGAATTGGCCCCTTAAGTGAAGCAACAACGAGGCTAGCAACACTGACTGAATCAACTTTTTCAGAATTTTAGAATCTAGTTTAAAAAAAAAAACAACTTATAGCTATCAGGTGAGTACTTAATGAAGAAAGATATGGCTAAATCTTGGTTAGCAATCATCATGGCATTTTTGCTTATCAACAGACCGTCCCTCATTCCCCAGATCTGCAGCAGGCTTGGACACAGTGTTCCCCGTGTAGACTGGTGGTGCTGGGGGAAAATATGGACCCTTAGATATATATTTACAAAACAGGTAGCTATGTGTTTTAACCTGCCAGGCAGTTCCTTGATGGAGCAGAGCAGAAATTGGCATTTGTTTTGCTCACCATAGCCTTCAGATGGCTAGAAAAAAAAAACCTGCAAAAGGATTAAAAAATTGCAAATCATATATCTAGTAAAGATCGTATGTACAGAATATATAATGAATGTGTTAGTCTGTGTGGATTGCTACAGCAAAATACCATAAACTGCAAAGCTAACAAACAATAGAGATATGTTTCTCACAGTTCTGGAGACTGAGAAGTCCAGGATCAAGGCAACAGCAGATTTGGCGTCTGGTGAGGACTCACTTTCTTGTTCAAAGATGGTGCCTTCTAGCTGCCTCCTCACATGATGGAAGGAATATAGCTCTCAAGGACCTCTTTTATAATAGAATTAATCTCATTCTTGAGTTTTCTGTCCTCATGACCTAATCATCTACCAAAGGCTCCATGTTCTAATACCATCATCTTGGGAATTAGAATTTTGACATATGAATCAAGGCAGGAAAACAAATATTCAGACCATAGCAAGGAAACTTTACAATTCAATGGGGAAAAAAAGCAAGAATTGGTAAATAATGTAAATAGAAAGTTCTCCAAAATGATATATATATATGAATGGCAAATAAGCATATAAAACAACGCTCAGAATACTTCATTTTTAGAGAAATGCAAATCAAAATCACCAGGAGATGTCACTTTATGCTACTACGATGGTGACAATTTAAAAAAGGAAAATCATAACCAGTGTTGAAGATGTAGAGAGATTATAACCCTTATAAATCGATGGTGGAAATGGGTGGCATTTCCTGCCAAAGTAAAACAGAATAACCCATAAAATATGACCTAGCAATTCCACTTCTACACAGAGATGTGACCTCCAATACTAAAAACAGGTACAAACTACTTATATGTAAATTAATTCTATATCCTAGAAATTCTATACCCGGGCCACGAGCAATGGCTCATGCCTGTAATACTAGCAGTTTGGGAGGTCAATGAGGGTGGACTGCTTGAGCTCAGGAGTTCCAGACCAACCTGGGCATCATGGTGAAACCCAGTCTCTACCAAAATTACAAAAAGTCAGCTGGGCATGGTGCTGCATACCTGTAGTCCCAGCTACTCAGGAGGCTGAGGTGGGAGGATCACTTGAGCCTCAGAAGTGGACGTTGCAGTGAGCCAAGATTGAACCACTGCACTCTAGCCTGGGTGACAGAGTGAGATCCTGTCTGCAAAAAAGACAAGAAAGAAAAGAGAAGAAATTCTGTATCTGGTATAATTATCCTTATAATGAAAGTCAAGTAGAAATAAAGATTTTCCCAGGAAAATGGAGGGAATTTATCACCAGCAGACCTCCCCTGTAAAAAAATGTTAAAATAATTTTTTCAGGGAGAAGGGGAAAATCACTTAGAAATTCAGATCCATGTAAAGAAAGAAAATGTGTTCAAGAAGGGATACATGAAGGTAAAATAAACTCATCTGTATTTCTTAGCTATCATTGATCTAAAAGATAACTTTGTTTAGAGTAATGATAGTAGCAATGTATTAAGTGATTATATGATTGTTTTTCTTTTGTCTGTTGATGTGGTGCATTACATTAGATTTATTGATTTTTTCAAATATGGAAGAAGCCTTGCATATTTGGAATCATTCCCACTAGGTCATGGTGTATAATTCCTTATATATTGTTGAATTCAATTTGTTTATGTTTTGTTGAGAGTATCTGTATCTGTATTAGAAGCAAATCATACCTCTGATAAGGGACTTGTACATAGGATATAGAAAGAACTATTATAACATAGTGACATAAAGATGCATAATCAAATCTTTCAAAAGGGTGAAAGATCTTAACACTTCCTGAGAGAAGAAACATAAATGGCTACTACACGCATGAAAAAAATGCTCAACATCATTAGTCATTAGGGCAGTGCAAATCAAAACCACAATGAGACAACTTTCCACATCCTCTAGGATGGCAACGTTCAAAAGGACCCACTAGCATGTGTTGGTGAGGATGCAGAAAAATTTGACAACTTGTGTGCTGCTTGTGGGAGCATGGAATTGTGTGCCCACTTCTGAAAAGATTCTGGCATTTCCTGAAATGGTGAAACATAGTCTCAGGAGATGATCCAGCAACTTTTCTTCACCACGAGAAAATAAATTTTCACGCAAATACTTGCATATGAATATGTATAGCAGAAGTAATCACAAGCCAAAAGGCTTTGGAAATAACCCTAATGTCCAGCAACACATGAATAGATGGTGGTGTATATGCACAATGGAATATTAAGCCATCAAATATAAGAAAGTACTGATACATCCTATAATACAGATGAATCCCAAAAGTATTATGCTGTGTGAAAGAAGTCAGACAACAAAGTCCACATATTCTATAATTTAGTGTATGTAAAATAACCAGAATAAGTAAATTCATAGAGTCATTGGGAATGGGATGGAATTGCTTAATAAGTAAGAGGTTTTATTTTAGGGTGATGAAAATGTTTTAGAACTAGATAGAAGTAGTAGTTTAATAATATTTTGAATGTACTAAATGCAATTGAGTTGTTCATTTTAAAATGGTTAATTTTAGGTTAAATGAATTTCAGCTCTGTTTTTTAAAGCTGAAAGAATTAATCACTAGCACACCCACAATTTTTTAAAATGTCAAAGAGAATGTTCTAATATAGAAGAAAACTCATACCAAACGGAAATATGAATCCACATCAATGATTCTCAATTAGGGGCAGTTTTGCCTCCCAAGGTATGTTTAATAATCTCTGAAATTATTTTTGGCTGTCATGACTGAGGAGGAGGGTGACTTGTTACATGTATCCCATGTGTAGAGGCTAGGAATAGAGCTAAAAATACTGCAATGAATAGTATAAAATCTCCTACGTCAAAAAATAATTATTCATCAATCTCTTATGTCAAAAAATAATTATTCATCCTATAACATGAATAGTGCCAAGGCTGCAAAACGTGATATACACAAAGAGAAAAACAACACTGGAAATAACAAGCATATTTATTTCTTCAAAAAATTTAAATATCTTGAAAATATAATTGATTAGTTAAATTACAGTAATAATAGCTATTGTTTTTTTTTTTTTGTAGTCAGATAGTATTGTATTTTTAGGTTTTGGGGTACATGTGAAGAACATACAATATTGTTGC
>PVKP010046226.1:0-15696 GCA_004027715.1 Plecturocebus donacophilus | reverse complement strand
AAGTGTCTAAAATGCCACCACTAAGTAAAATTTGAATCGTAAGTCAGCATTATAAAATATTAGATAAGATTTTATTTTAACCCAGAGAAAGTTTCATTTTTCCCAGGTATCCCCCAGAAATGGACATTCTATGGTCAGGTCCACCCTCCCCAGACATCAGCTCAGGGACCCTGGGGCTTCCTAATCCCCCACAGGCCCAGTCACCCACTGAGAGCCAGAGGGTGCTGTCAGGGAAGAAGATGCAGGCCTCGCTTCTAACTTCAATTCTTACCATCCCCGTGCTGTCCTCCATGTCACTGTCACATGACACTGAAGAAACCCCCAGAAAAGGGACCCCAGAGACCCAGGCAACATCCATCACTCCTTATTTGTTCAACTTCAGAAGTCCCATTTCTTCTCTCTGGCCTCATTTTCTTATTCATTTACTCAGTCGTCAAACATTGTGGAGCTGTGTGCACTCTTCCGGGCACAGAGCTGCCGGGCAATGAGACGGATGTAGTTCCCACCCCTCAGAGCGCATGTGTCTGCTGGGGCGAGGCACCTTTTGCTGCAGACACAGAACCTCACACCTCACTGGTTCCTAACGGCAGGCATTTGCTTCTAAGCCCCAGAGTCCGCAGGTCTCACCTGGGCCCAGCCAGGCATGCCCAGGCCTCCTGGGGCCCGTTCTGGGCCTCCAGGCTGATGAGGCAGCAGAGGGCAGAGCAGCAGAGGGGTGAGAGGAGATGAACGGTGCCCCCAAAGTGGCCCCGACCCGCTTCCACCGCATCCTGCTGGCTGAGCCATGTTGCACATCCAAGCCCAGCACCGTGGGCAAGGTGGTGCCCTCCACCCACAGGCAGGGCTCTGCCAAGTCACTCAGGGGAGGGCATAGATGCAAAATTTCAGCCCACAGAGGGAACAGGGAACCCTCTTCCCGTCTACTCCAGTGGAAGCAAACAGAAGTGTGTAGAAAGGCCGGGTTGTGAGCTGCTAAGATAGGGAAGCAGGGGCTGAGGAGGAGTGAGGGTCCCAGTGGGTCCGAGGGATCCGAGGGGCCTGAGTCCCCTGCCCCAGCTCCCATTCAGGAACCCGCTGGTCCCCAAACCCACCCCACCCAGCGACATCTACTGCCTCTGAGCTGCTGATGTCACCGGGAGGGACCTCTGAATTCTCAGCCACTCAGGCCAAGAGGAAGGGAAACACACTCCCGCAATGATCAGGGCCGCTCCGCGCCCAGCTTGGGGCCAACGGCACTTTCTGTGTTGTTCTGTTGCAGCTGCACAACCTCGGTGTCACGCCCTTCCACTAGGCCAACTGGAAAGCTGAGATTCAGGAGACAACTCCAGCTGGTCACAGAAATCGAGAGGAGCAGAGTGGCCCCCGGCCTTCAGACTCCCAGGCCAGGCCAAGCCCTCTCGGGGCCAGTGCAGTCAGGGCTGTGATTCGGGGGTTAGCCCCCCAATGTGAGAGGGTCCCCACTCCCCAGAGGGAAGTCGAGGCTCGGCAGGGAAGGGACCAGCTCTGATGCAACAGGGTCGCCAGGATCCCAGCCCGGGTCCAGGAAGGGCAAGCGGGGCTGTCTGCAGAATTCAGAACTCTGCTTCCCATTCATTCACGCTCCTCCTTGGATCCCTGCCAGGCCAACTTCCAACCACCCAGGCACGCTGAACTCTCCCGTCTGAGCTGGAAGAAGGCCCAAGTGGCTGCCGTGACCCTTCATCATGGAGAGGGGTCTAAACAAACACACAGCCGCCTGCCTTCTTCAACATGAAATTGAGTTTTATATGTCAGCATTTGGCCAGGAAGAAAAAATAAATGCCACTGAAGGCCAAGCTGTCTTGTCCACGTCGCAATCGTTTACCAGAGCTTAAATGCGGCAGTTAGCACGAAGTGAAATAAGAGGACCCCGGGAGGAGATAAGACCCAGCGTCTTACAGTGGCTTCCAAGAGCAACTGGATGTACAGGTGCCAAGGAGTTTGGGACAGTCTGAACAAGAGAATGGTTGTTTCTCTTGGCATAAAAATGAGCCTTCCACGCACAGCTAAATGCCACCAGCCTTGCTCCAGGCCGTGTGGCTGCTCTGCAGCAAATCTCCCCGACAGGCTGGCTCCCTCTTCCTGAGCCATTTCCCTCCACCTCTGGCCTCACAGCAGGGGCCTCGGGCCACACAGAACACGCCTCCTGCCCGCCCTGCACTTGGAGTCGGGGTCTGGCTGACCTTCATCCTCCACTTCCCGATGGGGTCTCCTCTTGAGCACATGCAGGTATTTGCCTGGGTCCGCACCCTGATGTCCTCCTCTGGTTGCCTGGGGACAATCACCTTACCTGTCCCTAAAGATGACACAGAAGGAATCCGCTGAACAAAAAGGTGGTATTCGTGGGTGGATTTTGGCTCTGAAGTCCAGTCATCATCTGGCTGGTCCCCCGCACAGTGGCCCAGGGAGCTTCTCCATCTGGATCATGCTAAAAAGTAGCCAAGGTCCACATCGTGCTTGAGGCCACCAGAGTCCCCTTCCCAATCCCAACCTCACCGTGGTCCTCACCCCTCCATGGGAGACAGATAAGCAAACCCCACTTCCTTCCCATATCCCTGGCCCCACTGGCTGTGGCTGCTGCAGAGCCCAGCTGATGGTTCTCATGTTGGTTCTCATGGGCTCCAGCCAGGCCCCAGCACACTCTCCTGCCCCTTCCCCATCTGTTCACATAGAGCCAGATTCTGCCTTAAAATGTAGCTCTAGCTTTGTCCCTCCCCTTCCCAGGCTGAATTCATGGCATGGGCTGCTGAGACCTGCATAGTCACAGCCCCGTGCCCATGGCAGTCACACCGGCCAACAGCCACACCACGCCTTCAGCCACATCACGCCTTCAGTTCCCGGGAGGATCCATGCCCAGTGCACCCTGGCCATGCAGCCTGGCTCACAGTGCCACTTGCACTGGCTGGAGAGGAGGACAGAAGTGGGAACTTGCCTTCATGTCTGCCATGGCCCTCCTGCCCGGGGCTCCAGCCAGGCCTCCCCTCTCAATGCTCAAAGTGCTGCAGCCTGAACCCAGCCTCCCTCTTCAAGGCAAACTCACCTCACTTGCTCCTGCATTCTTTCTATCAATATCTTGAGCGCAGCACCAGGCGGACTCTAGGGGCACCCCGTGAGCAACCCCTCCTGGGGTTCACGCCCATGCAACCCCTCACTTTAGTGTGTGCTGGACTTGCTTTCACCCACAGACTAGGGCTCAGGGGAGGGGACCTCTCTCCTGCAGCTGTGTCGCAGAAGATTGCCATGTCAGTCTTGCTAGCAGCCTCTCTTGCTGGCTTGGCTGAAGCAAGTGGACACTTTGGGGACACCCATCTGGCAAGGAACTGGGAATGGCCTCTGACCAGCAGCTGCCTAAAATGGAGGCCCTCAGCCCCACAGCCCTAGGGAACTGAGCCCTCAACAGCCAGGTGGGCATTGGAGCCCAGCCTTCCCCAGTCAGGCCTCAGATGAGATTACAGCCCTGGCCAGCACCTCGACCACACCTGTGAGGCCCTGACCAGAGGTCACAGTGAGGGCATCCTGGGCTCCTGACCCCAGGAACCGCGTGCTGGTTTCAGCCAAGGAGTCTGTGGCCATTTGTTTCACAGCAGAGGCCACTCATTCAAGTGCCTGCTGTGGGCTGTGCATGGAGGAATGGGGGGAGGCTGTTTTTGCTTTGACTTTCTCGGTCCGATGGGGATGCAGATAAGCAGGCAGACAGCAAGGAATGTGTGGAGTAGCCCACAGAGGAGTCAGGCGGAGGGGCCGGAGCAGGTGCAGCACTGCAATGCTGCCTGCCAGTCCGACACGGCTTCCCAGCAAGGGCAAGGAGGGGGGCTTTCAGAAGGGCCCCACCCCTGGTCTATGGAGAAGCCCTCCCTGCCGAGGGTCAAAGAGATTCTCATGCTACACGGCAGCGGTGGAGAATCAATGCAAGCCCGGGGCACCTGGTGAGGAATGAGAGTCAGGTCGCAGGGTCAGAGAGAGGCGGCTGGGAGGTGGCCACGGGAGAGAGGCCCCTGCTGCCTGCAGGACTTTGTGGATGCCTGGGAGGCTGGGCCTGGAGGAGGAGCTCTGCTGTGGTTGTGGGGGTTGAGGCCAGACACCTCCTCAATGCCCCCATCTGCCAATCCAAAATCAGAGCAGCTCCCAGGGCCCTCTGGCTCTGAAGCCCTGGGGTTCAGTGGACGAGCTGTGATGGTCTGAGTTGAGCTGATGGGGAAGTCATTTTTCTCTCTCCCTGGAGAAATTAAAGGTATGAAGCTCATAGCTATAACAGCCTCAGTTCCAACCAATTGGCCCAACAGAAAAATACCAGGAAAAAAGGTCTTCAGAGGAGTGTCAGGTTAGGAGAAGCTTCATCACACGGTGACTGTGAGTTGAGGCTTGCCTCTCTCCCTCCGCACCTGTGGCCCCAGGACCTGGAGGGGCAGGGGTACTGAGCACCTGGAGTGTGCAGGGACCTTCTGTACCCAGCACCATGGCCCGAGCTGGGACCCTCCCCACCCTCTGACCCTTTCCCTCCGTTCTCCCTTTGGTCAAAAGTAGATGAAAATTGCTGCCTCCTGGATGTGGGAAAGTAGCAATGACACATTTGTAGAAGTGCTTAGTAGATATTCTACTTCCAGAAGCCATTATTAATTACACGGAGTTTAGTAGGCCTCATTGTTTAGAGCAGTTTTAGGTTTCAGGAAATTTCGAAGGTAATTCACAGCTGGAAGAACAGTCCCTGACTTAGGAGACACAGGCAGTGGAGCCCTCAGCCAGCTGTAGGGAAACAGCAGTGCCATTGCCACCCCAGCCACCCAAAGGTGCCAGCCTCCCGGGGGCCACACTGGGCTGCAGACGGGACAAAGGTTTGCTGCAAGGCTACCTCCAGAGTTGGATCCAAGACCATTTTTCCGATTTGAGAACCTGGGTGACTGCCCCTTCCGCACCTCAACAGAAGAACGGAAGCTTATTTTGAGAGACGGCCAAGAAGACAGGGTCTGTCTCAGGCAGGCACAGAGGGGATCACGGCATGGACAGGGGCCATCCTCGGAGCAGGGCTGGAGTCGGAGTCCGTGTGCAGTCTCTGGAGATCCCAACCCGGATGAGTGTGGAGACTCTTCCCCAGGGAATCTGACCAGCTTGGAGGAGACGCGCGGACACAGACCCAGTGTCTCGCAGGGACATGGTCCACCTGGTCACCCTCTGTGCAGCCCACAACAAGGCCACTTAACACCACACAGAACCCTCATTCAGGCTCTGAGTGGCCTCTAAATGTGACACCCAGCCCCAAAACCTCGACACAAACAGCATCCACTGTGGAAATAGCACTGTGACTGAAGACACCGCAACTTGGAAGACATGGAGGAGAGGCCATGAGAGGGACAGTGGACAGCATCCTCAGAGGTGCACATAAGATACAAACAGGACTGACAAAACACAGTCGGGGACTGGGAACCCAGGGAGGCAAGAGCATGGAGCAGAAAGAAAGCCACGAGCGGTGGAGGAAATGCCTCAGAACGCAGAGAAAATCCAAGAAGAAAATCACGAGCCGGGCTGGGAGCGCTGGCATTTTAACCATATTCTAGAAAGAGAGAACCAGGAGAGCCAAGGGGAGGCAAGGTCTGAGATTTAGCCCCACAGCTCCTCCCAGAAGGAAGGGCATCCATGTGTCCTGTGTCTTCCCCTAAATCCCTGCATCAAAGCCCACACCCCCACCACCTCAGGAAGGGACCCTGTTTGAAAACAGGACGTTAAGAGAGGAGACTGGGACAAAATGAGCTCACGAGGATGGGCCCCAGTGCAGGGTGCCCAGTGTCCTCATAAGAAGAGGTGATGGGGACACAGACTCCAGCAGAGGGAAGACTGTGCAAGGACCTGGGGAAGACGCCATCTACATGCCAAGGAGAGGGGACTCAGGAGAACCTGGCCCTGCCAGCGCCTGGATCTGGGACTTCAGGCTCCAGAGCTATGAGAGCGCTCGTTTCTGTTGTTGGGGCCCCAGACTGTGGCACTTGGCCATGGCGGCCCTCGCCAGCTAAGGCAGGCGTGCAGCTTCTGAGTCACCAGACCACTGACAGCCCCGCTCCCAGGATGAAAACCAGCCCACAGCAAGGAGTGGCGCTCTGATGTCTCAGAATGTGGAGAACAAAGAGAGCATCTGAGCAGCTTCCAGAGAGGACAAAAACCAACCAGTGAGCAGACACATTCACAGAAAGTATCAAGAATCGGGATGGCGCTGGTCTCAACAGCAGTGCCAGATGCCGGAGACACAAAGGCATAGCCCAAGCCTTCTCAGGGAAACACGTCCCCACCGGAGCCCCATATCTGGCCAAGCTATCCACCCAGCACAGGCGGACAATCAGTACATTTATTCCACCGAGGCTCAGAGGTGCCCCTTACACACCTTTTCCAGAAGAATTTGCTCCACCAAGATGAAGGAGTAAGACAAAGAGGAAGAGAGACAGCCGGGAACCCCCCAATAGGGCACTCAGGAAGAAGCGAGCCAGGCAACACTTTGAGACAGACCAGGTCCGGGGAGGGCGATTTCTTCCAAGAGCTCAAATTAGTAGGTTGCCTGATATGTTTAAATGTCCTGATGTGTTTGCACACTGGGGGAGAGTTTGCAATGGAATTAGTGTGAAGGGTACAGAAAACTAAGCAAATGGAAAAATAAGACCGTTATTAACTCCGGGGGGAAACCGGACGCAGGAGAAGAAAAAGAAGTCCTGTACGATGGGCTCGGCATGGTGGTGCCTTTGCAGTATCGATCTTGCTGAAATGGCATTGTGACTGCGGGAGGGTGAGGGCAGGCAGCCGGCGGGCGCTTGGAAGTGCTGGAAACACAAACCCTACGTCCCAAGCCTGCACGGCGGGAGTTAGTAGATAAAGCCTGAGTCTGAAAAATCAACAAGCCGTGTGTGTGTGTGTGTGTGTGTGTGTGTGTGTGTGTGTGCATGCGCATGTGCACACACGCACCATTTGGAGGTACAGAGGGAAAATACCAGAAGAATCGCCGGAGAAGGGGGTAAAGACGTTTGCCTCTGGGGAGCCAGAAGGGTGGGGAGGGCAGGCTGGGCGGATGGTCCCACGGCGAGCCCAAGAGAACTTACAAGTTGAGGACCTCGGCAGCGAATCCACGTACAAGAATAGCTGCGTTCACGAAGACCTCGGCAGCAAATCCACGTACACGCAGAGCTGCGTTCACCTGCTGGGCCGCCGTGATGCAATGCCACGAGCTGAGTGGCTGACACATCACACATTCACTCTCTCAGGGTTCTGGGGTCCAGAAGTCTGAAAGCAAGGTGCTGCCAGGGCGGTGCTCCCTCCTGCCCAGGGACCGGGGGGAGTGCCCGCCCATGTCTCTTCCAGGTTCTGGTTTTCCAGCAGCTTCTTGCCTGTGGATGTGCCTCTCCAAGCTCTGCTCTGTCTTCATGGGGCCTTCTCCGCTCCTCCAGGTGTCTCTTATAAGGACTTGGGGCCCTTAGGATAATCCAGGAGAAACTCATCTTGAGATCCTTAGTTTCATCTGCAAAACCCTTTCTCCAAACAAGGCCACATCTGCTGGTTCTGGGGTTAGGATATGGACATATAGGAGGGGAGGGAGCACCACTTAATCCCCTATTATAACTTCAAGAAAAAATAAAGGTACGTGGCTCCACTTCCCCACACAGGGCCCCCGCCAGGTAGCCCTTCCTCCTGCTTGAATGCCGCTGGAGGCAGGAGGCTCACTGCACTTAATCACGGAGCAGCTTAGTCAGACGTGTCTTCACACTGAGCTAATCCTGCCTCTCTGGGACCTTGGCCTGTCAGTTCTGAGGCTGATTCCTAAAACAGCGCAGAGTCTGGGCAGGGAGGAACACTTGGGGCCTGTGGTGTGGACTATGAGAAACCAGACAGAGTCCTGGCCTTGGGCCTTCTCCAAGTGTGTTCTGAGATTCATGGGGTGTGGATTGGGGCAGGAGTCCTCAGGGTGCTGACGACAGCTGAGCCCCGAGAAGCCAGTGCTTCCCGTGGGGTGGGAGACAGACAGACCTGCCTGCAGTCCCGTCCCATGTGTGCAGAACTCTAGAAGTTTCCTCTGGCTAACTTGCCACTCTATCCTCCTTTAAATCTCAAACTCCATTCCTGGAAAGAAACACTGAGGTCACCTGGCCATTCCTGTTCAGGGCCTTTGCAATTGCTGTTCCCTCCAGAGGCAACGCAAGCCCAGACCCCACCTCACTGGTTCCTTCAGCCCCAGTGAGATTCACGTGCTTGGGAGGCTTCGATGGGCTCCCTGTGGAGTTGCTTCCGACACACACACACATACACATACACACAGGCACATACACACACACACGCACACACACCTCTTCACACATGCACAGGCACACCCACCCACACAAATGCATGCACGCATGCATGCACACACATGTGTGCACAGACATGGAGCTCACACGTTTGCACAAGCTCACATGCCAGCTCACCATGGGGTTTCTTCCTTGCACTGTGCTTCCACTCAGAGCCACATGACATTGAGTGACACCTGCAACTCACCTGTCCACGCACCTGCCTGCCAACCTCTCCTCTGTCTGCTCCAGGCTAGCACACACCTGGTGCGGGGTCAAGGATCTGTATGTGTTCCCAGAATCAGCCCCTGGACTTCCAGATGTCGAAGACTGAGCCTGGGGAGGGGTTGATGTACCCACAGTCACACAGCAGAGAAGGAGCGGAGTCAACTCTGGACTTTGGAGTCTTGTACCCTCTCCAGTGCCAACACTGTCCTCTGCCCAGACAGGTGTGGCCAGGCCCCAGCTCCCAGGGCACAGTCAGCTGGCTGCCTTCTCACCAAGGGACTGCGGGTGCCACCTGCTGCTCGCCCCACAGATGCCCCCAGGCTGGACTGGCACCTGCTCCTGCAGAGGGATTTATTGCCCGATGCGTGGGGCTCGCTCTCACCGCCACACACATGTGACTTGCCAGAATGCCCCAGGGATGGTAGGTCGGCCGCCAGGAGACGTCCTCCCCCTCCTCTTGCCTTCCACAGGGTCAGCCCCTGTTCGCACATCAAGGATGGTGAGTCACTCATGTCAGGGCGTCTCCACCTTAATTTCAAACAATCATGCACTGCACAAGCTGCTGTGCTCAAAGTTCCACCATTCCGCGAATATCAGGCCGGCCTGGGAGAGGGCACACGATGCCTGGCGATGCCCACAGTCACTCTCAGCCTGCTCTGTCGCCCTCCTCCCACCGCAGTGGAGAGGGAGGAGCTGAGGCCGGGGCACTGCGGGGAAGAATCCTGCCGCGTGTCCCAGAGGGCTATGGCTTCCCGTCCACTACGCCTTGTCCATTCAATAGGCATCACCCAACATCTGCAGGGACAGCGATGGCAGCCGGTGACGAGGTCGGACCGATGGGTGCTGGAGACAAGACTGGGGAGGGACGCTGAGCCCAGGGCAAGGAGACCGCCGGGTCACAAAGGTAGAGAGATGGTTGGGAGAGGGAGGTGGTGTATGCCACGTACACTAAAAATAATCGCTGAGATTTGCAGGGGAAGGAGCAGAACAGCTGAGCAGCCTTTGCCCCTTCGCTCTGACTGTGGGATTCGATGGCATTCGGGGAACAAGGGATGTGGAGAGCGGGCTCCGTGGTGCCGAGACCCCGGCATCGTTTGCTGTTCTGTCTCAGCAGCTCTTCCACCTGGGTCTAAAAACATTCTAAATCCATGCGGTGTCCAAAGATAAGCCTGGCTCCCTGACCCTCCCACCAAAAAGAAAAGCAGCTGGAGACAAAAGAATGCTGTGATTCGAATGACCCCTTCAAAACCATGTAGGAGCGTAAGCCCTGATGCGGCAGTGTTGGGAGGTGGGGTCTTCCAGAGGGGATTGGATCGTGAGGGCTCTGCCCCGATGGATGGACTAATCCACCTGCGGATTAATGGATTAATGGGTTGCCACTGGAGTGGGACTGGTAGCTTCATAGGAACTCCTGTGTCAGGAGCCCGGAGCCATCATCAGTGGGTCTCTCCTGGGGCACCTGCCGAACAGACGCACGTTCTCCATTCACCTCTTGGGACCCCCTGGGGAGCACGTGACCCATGGGCTGAGTGGCTCAGCCCTCCACCTTCCAGGAGGCACCAGACGGCCACAGAGGGGACAGGGATGCTCAGGCAGTGCCTTCTCCTGCACTCTGGGTTTGCAGAAGCGCAGCGCAGGGCAAGAGCTGGAGGGTTCCTTTCTGGTGCAGATAAGCGCTGCTGCCGTGGGGCCAGCTCTGAAGATTTCACAGCCTTCACTGCAAAGGCCAGCGGCCTGACACACTTCATCTCCCTGTGCAAATCGATTTTTTCCTTTCTTATTTTTTTCCTTTGAACAATTAACAATTGAAGAGGTTGGTTTTAAATCAGGAAAATGAGGACTTTAGGATTTAAATAGCGCAACAGAGAGGCTGTGCCACCTGAAGGAGTCCTGAGATCCACATGTCCTCCGCAGACGTCATGGGGGTGCAGTGGACAGAGGGCACCCCCGCCGGTAGTGTGTGCAGGATAGGGCCCAGAGGGGTGGTCTCTGCACCCCCCAACCTGGCTCTCCTTGTTCACCGAGAGGGGCTGGGGTCCCAGGCTGGGGAAGGAGACTAAGCCTGAGAGGGAGCTGGGGAGGTGACCAGGACCAAACCGACGTGCTCCCAGGCAAGTGGGGACACCAGAGTGATGAGGGAGTGCGATGAGGGAAAAGGTGGGGAGAAATTCCTGCAGAAGCAGAGGACAGATAGACAGACGTCACAGGGGTTGGCACCTCAGACAGAGTTGGGGAGAGAAAGCAGGGGTCTGGGGGACACTGCAATGGTGGGGGTCAGTAGGAAAAAAGGAGGTGGGAGGAGGGGGCTGGAGAAGTCACGGGAAAGGGAGGCCAGGGGGCTGTGTGTGAAGCCCACCTCCTCCCAGCCCTGTCATCAGCAGGTAGAACCTTGTACCTACCCCTCCCAGTGTGGACGGGACCGAGACTTCGGCCTAGCAAATACATGTGGCCGGAGTGGCGGTCACTTAGGAGACTCGGTCAAAAAAGGTGCCGCGGCTTCCTCCTCTGTCTCTCTGTCTCCTCTCCCTCTCCGGTCACTTGTTCTAAGGAAAACCAGCTGCCATACTGTGCACAGCCCTACTGCTCCACAGAGAGACCTGTCAGTGAGGAACGGGGCCTCCTGCCTGCAGCCTTGGGAGCAGCAGATCCTCAACACCACTCAAGCCGTCAGATGACACAGCCCCAGCGGACACCCTGACTGTGCGGACCAAGCCAGAGCCGCCCAGCTTAGCTGCTCCCTGTTCCTGACCCACGGGACTGAGATACACAGGTTTGTTGCTTTAAGCTGCCAAGTTTTGGGGTGATTTGTTACACAGGAATACCAGTATTGTTGGGGTACAGGAGGGACCAGAAAGGACATGGAGACACCACAAGGTCCACACTGCCCAGCGGATGGACCCCACATTTTGGACCAGCAGGTGAAATCACCTTGGAGTCAGGAAGGATTTGGGAAAGGCCTTCTACAAACTCAATGGCAATCCTGGCTGCCACAGAGACAGACGTGGAAAGATGGGTGGAGGGAGGGGTGGGCGGTGGGAGGGATGGAGGCCCTGGGGATGCCAGGCTCAGGCTTGTGATCCCAGGAGGGCTTTGAAGGCATGGAGTGTCTGAGGGTAACAGGCCTCTGGCCTGGCACTCATTTCATGGACGAGGAGAGTGAGGCTCTGAGAGGCCAAACGTGTCCAGGCCACAGCAATGGCCGAAGAGCGTGAGAGGGTGAGCTCCGAGGGGCTCCGTGCTGTGCCTGTCCCCAGTCCTCAGCCCACCTGGGCTCTGGGGCGGGAGGAGCCATGAACATGGCCACTCACCACGGTAGGACAAGCCGCACCGGGAAGGGCATTCGAGGGGCGAATGCTGACCTCTTGACCTCCTGACCTCCCCACCCAGCTCCTGCTGCTGCACTTGGATCTGTGGGGTGTCTCCCAGTGGATCCGAAGTTCACAGGCCCACCCTCCATGGCAGCACAGATGCTACCGCAGGCGAGCCTGGAGTGCCTTTCCCCTCCCCAGGACCAGCCACTTGTCCTCTGAGTCTCAGCTCTAAACGATCTCTCCTGAAGCCTGCTCTCCCTGCCCCGTCCCTGATCCCCTTCCCCCACACAGCCAAGGATGCGAGCCTCGCCCCTCAGAAGCTGTCTCTTATCCCCACTAGACAGGGAGCTGCTGGGGCTTGGGGGCTGCCGGTTACAACCCTGACAGTCTCCCTAGTTTTCAAGCCTAATTTATCCACGAGCAAATCAGTCCCGACCCAGGAAGGTGGGGAGAGAGGAGACAAGGGACCCAGCGTGGTGAGGCTTCACAGCCTCTTCAGAAGAGATCCACGTAGCTGTGTTAGGAGTGGCCCTGGCTCCACCGTGACAAGACTGCAAGGGTTTGCCAGAACTTTCCCTGCACCCACCGTTCAGTCCCCAGCCCAGCCCCACCCCTAGATCCACACTGCAGAGATGCGGAGAGGGAGGCACCAAGAGGTGAGGCCATTGGCCCAAACCACAGAGCAGCAGCTGGAGCCGGGGCCCCAGAGACCCGAGGGCACCCACACACGGCCGGGGCACCAGAGACCCGACGGCACCCACACACGGCCGGGGCACCGGAGACCCGAGGGCACCCACACACGACCGGGGGACCGGAGACCCGAGGGCACCCACACACGGCCAGGGAACCGGAGACCCACGAGCACCCACACACAGCCGGGGCACCGGAGACCCGAGGGCATCCACACATGGCCAGGGCACTGGAGACTCGAGGGCACCCACACATGGCTGGGGCACTGGAGACCCGCAAGCACCCACACATGGCCGCAGTCATCACGCTCCCCCTGTTTCCTAGGAGACTGACATCACCAATAGGAGGGACTGTGTCTGTTGTGCTTGGCATGGAGCCCTGTGCCCAGAACAGGCCTGAGGCCGGTGCCACCTCGAATAAGTGAGTGTTGAAAGAATGGATGGGCCCATGGATGGGTCGACAGGTAGGTGGACAGACTTCCCAGTTGTGAGAAATAAAAAAATTATTCTTTACAGTTTCCTTTCTTGTTAAAGAAAAAGTGTGCTAATAACTTTGTGAAGCCCTATCCTGTGCAGCTGTTGGACATGCCCTGCTTACAGGCATGTAGTACACTCTATGTCCTTGTACTTTAACCAGGATATCTGTGCTGGACGTGTTCACAGGCATGTCCCAGCTCTCCACTTCTTTTACCTGTTTAGAAAAGTTTTAAGTTGTTAGCCAATTGGGCTTTAGTTTAGATTGTGAGATCTGGCTCCAGCCAATGGAGATCAGACACAGCAGTAAGGATGACCCCAAATGCGTAAGGAACAAATGTGTGTGTTTTCCTTTGTTCTTTGTACTCTCGTGGCATGATGGCTAGTGAGAGTACCCTTCCTGCAGCCCAGGAAGTAAAAATTGCATTGCTGAAAGATCCTTTGTCTCAGTGCTGATTTTTCTTTGCGACTTGGAGCATCTATTTCCAACACCAGTCCACCTCTTCAGCCACCCAGCCACCCTGTCCCCCGCCTGTCTCCAGCTCTCACATTCCCAGGATGGAGAAGGCAAGCCTGCCCCCCTCCCAACCTCCCCAGTCCCAAAGTGGCTGGGCTTGCAGCCTCTGCCTGACTCTCACCCTCCAGCCTCAGAAGGCGCCGGGCTCACCGACCAGGAGCCACGCCTGGCTGCTCCCTTCCTCCTGCCATTTGGCTCCGGAAGGCTTGGCCCCTCCCCACTCTGCCTGCATGGAATTCTCCTTATCGGCAGCGGCACGAATCTGAAAGCAGATTTGCTGGGGGTATGAGCGGCTGGCCTGGGATTAAATCCCTGCCTTTACCACGTCGGGGAAGGTGATGCCCTTGAGTTGATGTCACAATTTTCTCTTAATTAGAGAGAAAGCTCAGCCAGGAAGGCGAGGGACGGGGGAATGAAGAATTAAAGGCGTTTGCCCGTAGAAGCCCAGCAGTTTGAGGCTTTCCACTTAGAATGTGAAAGCTTTCCCGCGTGTCTGCGGCATAGAGATAGGACTGGTGAAGGAAATGGCAATTTCGCACCCTCCGTCTCCCTGGCGTGTGTGTGCTGGGGTGGGGCAGCTGTGGGAAACCAGCGAGGATGCTCCTGAAAGGCTCGAGGAGGCCTCCAAGGCTGGGACTCTCCAAAAATAGCACTTGGCAAATGCATGACTCATCTTCATTGCCTTCCCTTGTTGGACTTTTCTGCTCCCCGCCCCAAGTGGCCACGGTGCTGCTTGAAGCCTGAGGAGGGCGGGCCTGGGCCTTGTGGTCCGTGGGCCCTTCCCATGCTGGCCTAGGTGCTGCTGGGGGACCAGGCTCTGTCTGTAGGACCCCTGGAGGGTCTGGAGGGTGCTCTCCTGGGACGGGAAATTTCTCTTCGAGGGTACAGCCAGGCTTCCTCTCTAGTCACCTATAATCCTGCAGAATCACTGCTGTCATCCCTGTGTTGAACCAGAGGGACCAGATCAGGGCTGAGGGCTTGCCCTCCTCCTCACCAGCGTCGGGGCTCCAGCTAGGTCTTCAAACCCCAAGGCCAGGCCTGCAAACAGCCCGTGTCCCTTGGACTCACAGACGATTGGCCGGAAAGGGCCACAGTTCAGTGGAAGGAGAGCCGGGGGCTGCTCAGGAGGAAGGGGTGAGGGGTGCACCCACTCACTGAGCCTCATCACCGGGGCTGTAAGCCCCTGCCCTGCAGGAAAGGAAGCAGCAGCCCGAGGGAAGGAGGAGCTCAGGAAGAGGAAGCGGCAGGCAGAACTCAGCCCAGGCCCCTGCGGTGTGCGGGGACAGAGAGCCTATGGCACTATGATATCCTCACACCCCAAAGGGATCTTGGCACCACATGCTCTGTTCTGTGGACCAGCGGGGCTGGCTATCATCCCCCCAGGGGTGACCCTCTGCTACCTGACAGAGACCTGGTCCCTGGGGGTGCCTGTGGCACTGAGGAGGACATCCAAACACCTCCTGTGGCCTACAAAGCCCAGAACGACTCAGGAACTACCTCTCACTCCAGCCTGCTGCCCCTTCCCGCCCCGCGGCAGCCTCAGCCTCACGCCCACACTGGCCCTGCGCCTTCCTCAGCTCTGCCGAGGAGCGTGGCTCTGCCCAGGGGCCTTCCCTGCCTGCTCCCAGCACGCTTAGTCCCTCTGGCTTGGTCCTCCCAGGCAGCCTGGCCCTCACCTGAAATGCAATAAACCTACGTTGTTTGGGTCCCACCTTAAATGTAAGTTCCACAAAGCAGGAGTGAGTGCACAGCTGGGCTCCTCTGCCGAGACATCCCCAGGGTGCAGTGAATAAAACGAACAAGACAGGACACCCAGAAGTCTTTGATGAATGAGTGAATGAATGAATGAATGAATGAAACTCTCTCTTGACCTAGTCTTCCCAAATCTGGGCCACTTTCTCTTTAGGAATTCCCTGAACTTGGAAAGGAATGTTTTAGGTGATGGATGAGGATGAGGAAGAAGAGAATCCTCTAGAGGTCCCCAGGAGGAGGCTGGAATGAAAGGCCGAGGTAGGAGAGGTGGAGAAGGGCCCTGCAGTGGCGTGGGACTGGGCGGTGGGGGATGAGCCTCAGGTGCTGCTGGAGGCACACGAGTGGGAAGCGGCAGGCAGGCGGTAGAGGCGCCTGGAGGCCGGGGTGTGTTGGAGGCGCCTGGAGGCCGGGGT
>PVKP010046225.1:0-15681 GCA_004027715.1 Plecturocebus donacophilus | reverse complement strand
GTCCATGTATGTGACTGCATGTGTGTGTATATGTGCTGTGCGTGGCTGTGTGTATGTGTGTGACTGTGTGCAAGACTGTATATGTGTGTATATGTGTGTGGCTGTATGTGTGTGAGACTGTGCATGTGTGTATAGGTGTGTGTGGCTGTGTGTATGTGTGTGAGACTGCATGTGTGTATATGTGTGTGGCTGTGTGTGTAAGACTGCATGTTTGTATATGTGTGTGTGACTGTGTGTGTGACTGTGCATGTGTGTATATGTGTGTGTGACTGTGTGTGAGACTGTGCATGTGTGTATGTGTGTGTGTGGCTGTGTCTATGTGTGTGAGACTGCATGTGTGTGACTATACATGTATGTGTGTATATGTGCTGTGCGTGGCTGTGTGTATGTGTGTGACTGTGTGCAAGACTGTGCATGTGTGTATATGTGTGTGTGGCTGTGTGTGTGTGACTGCATGTGTGTGTATAGGTGTGTGTGGCTGTGTGTATGTGTGTGAGACTGTGCATGTGTGTATATGTGTGTGGCTGTATGTGTAAGACTGTGCATGTTTGTATATGCGTGTGACTGTGTGTGTGAGACTGTGCATGTGTGTATATGTGTGTGTGACTGCATGTGTGTATGTGTGTGTGTGGCTGTGTCTATGTGTGTGAGACTGCACGTGTGTGACTATGCATGTATGTGTGTATCTGTGCTGTTTATGACTGTGTGCATGTGTACGATGTGTGTGCATTGGAAGGAGGTGCCATAGGGTCATCCCTCTGCCTCCCTTCCTGTGACCGCAGTGGCACAGAGCTCTCCAGGCTCCCCTGCACTCGCCAAGCCACCCATTCCAGCAGGTGGTGGAGCCTGATGCCTCTCCTCTAGACATCGGAATCCACGTAACATTCTTCCTTAATTGCACGTCCTCAGCTGTCCCACAGAAGCTTCAGAGACAGGAATATGTGCTCCCTGGCTCCTCCTGCTCCCAGAGCGTGCAGTTGACTAGCTCAGATGGATGGGGGCACAAGGCGATGGGGAAGTCTCTGACCCCACCAAACTACAGGGCCCACTGAGGCAGCTCCATCCCACTTGACTTCGGGATGAGAGGACCAGCCTTTGACAGGCACTGGGTGGAGAGGGGACTATTCTGAGACAGAAAAGGGACAGGAGCCTCCTCCCTACCCCCACTCTACATCCACCTGCTGAGCTGGAGGCTCCACAGGGGTGGTCAGGGGCGGCTTGCAGCCAGGGTGGGAGATGTGCCCCTGGAAGACTGGCCAGGGAGCCTGTGGCAGTGGAAGGGACAGAAGGAGTCGCTTCAGAAACAGCATCTGAAAATGGCCCGCAGTGGATAAGCGACATCCACCCCCTGATTCAAGGTGACCAGTGAAGCCCACACAGCAGAAATAACATTAAACCCCAGTTCAGCACATCACGGAGAAACTGCACAGCAACAGATGCAAAGAGAACAACGCCTTCGAGGCAGCCAGAGAAAATCCGTGATGTTCAAAGCAGCAACGATGACTTTTCGCTAAAAGTAATGGCTGTTCATGACCTATGGGAAAGAAAGTACTTCTTTAAACAAACGCTTCTTAAATGTGAAATATGACGCACAGAATAGTGCCTAAAGTCAATTAAAAATTTTTTTTAAAGTACAGCTTGATGAATTTTCACAAAGCAATTACCCATCAATTTAGCCATAAAATATCAAGACGGAGCACTTCGTCCAGACCCCTGGCAGCCCCCGGGGGCTCCTTTGGACTGCTCTTTCCTTCCCAGCTGGGCCCCGGCACCCTGACTGATCCACACCCAGCAAGCAATTCCAAGCTCCTGTGTGCATTTTGATGACTAAGAGTGCATCCCTTAGCGCCATCATCTGTTAAACAGGCTCCTGAGTTTTGGAACTTTTTATGAATGGAAACGGGCCATGCTCTCTTTTGTGTCTGGTTTTTTTTTTCTGCTGAATACCGCCCTCACCCTTGGGATTCACTGAGGTGCTTATGATTTTCATTGCAGCCCAACATCCGTTGCACCAAGTACCACAGCACACACATCCATTGTGCCATCGACAAATGCTCGGGCGGTTCCCATCTTGGCATTTAGGGGCAGCACTGCTACGAGCCCCGCTGTGGGTGCTGCTTGGGGCACCCGGCGCCCATTCCTCTTGGGCAGATTCTTAGGTGGGATTGCCGAATCATGAGGTTCGTGGATCCCCCACCTCAGCAGGCGGGGCCCGACCTCCAAGGTGACCAAGCTGCCCCCAGCAGCATGTGCTCTCACCGTTTCACCTCCCCAGCACACCTGCTGTCAGTTTTGTTTGTTTGTTTTGTTTGTTTGTTTTTGTTAAATGGAGTTTTGCTCTTGTCACCCAGGCTGGAGTTCAATGGCACAATGTTGGCTCACTGCAACCTCTGCCTCCCGGGTTCAAGCCATTCTTCCACCTCAGCCTCCCGAGTAGCTGGGATCACAGGTGTGCACCATCACGACCATCTGATCTTTGTAGTTTTAGTAGAGACCAGGTTTCACCGTGTTGGCCAGACTGGTCTCCAGCTCCTGACCTCAGATGATCCACCCACCTCAGCCTCCCAAAGTGCTGTGATTACAGGTGTGAGCCCCTGAGCCCAGCCCGTCAGTCTTTCTTTAATTTTAGCTGCTCATGGGGTAGCATCTCTCGGTGGTTTCGGTTTGTGCTTCCCAGGTGGGTGATGAAGATGAGCGTGTTTTCTGTACGTTAACTGGCCATTTGGTTTTCCTCTTTGTGAAATGCCTCTTTCAGTGTCTTGACCATTTCTTTCCTACCAGGCTGTCCATTTCTCCATGATTCTAGGGGTTCTCTCAGGACAGCATGTACATGTCCGCTGATGGTTCTAAGCACTGCAGATGATTTCTTCCGCTCTGAGGCTTTCCTCTTCACTCTCTTAATGGCATCTTTTTATAAACAGAAGTTTCCAATTTTAATACAGTCGCAGTTGCCAACGTCTTCCAGTTGGTTACTGCTTTTCTCTGCAAGACACAAATAGAGTGATCATAATGAAAAACGTTGATGCATTTGACAAATCTGAACACAGGTGGGGGAGCTTCTGGGATGCTCGGAAGCTTCCGTTTCCTGATGCTCATGCTGATTGCACAAGCATTAGCCTCATAAAAGTCATTAAGTTGTACATGTATGCTTGATGTAGTTTTCTGTACAACATTTATGTCTTTTTATATGTTGCAGTATTATTCATAAATGCCATCAATGGAGAATAACTCAAATGTCTACTGACACATTTTCATAGGCATATGAACATAAAATAAATAAATATGCACATCTTTGGGTTCGAGTAATTTCCATGAGAGAAACTATCCTATTTATTCATAAATAATTCCAATGCATAGAATAGATATCTCCAGAAGAAAACTGGCTCTGGGAAGGGAAACTGAGCAGCAGTGATTAGTGATTTTTATTATGAACTGAGATGCACAGAGAGGAGAATGTGGGGGCACCCCTGCAGGGAGGGCACTCAAGGAGGAGGGCAGGAGCCTGGGCACGGAGACAGGCTGCCACAAGGTGGGGGTGGGAGCCAAGCGTGGTGAGAAGGGCGTCTGCAGGGAGGTGGGCAGGGGCAATGGGAGGGAGGTGACCACATACAAGGGGTCGATGAAGAAGTAAAGACCTTAAAGCTAACCAGAGTCCGCTTTCTCACTGTGAGCGAAGAGAACCACAAACACCACAAAAGGTGAAACCAGAGCGCAGCCTGCCATGCTGGGATAAAGTTGGAGAAATCCGTTTGTTCTCCAGCTCCTTCCTCTCAGAAGCTCTGGAAGCAGCAACCCCCTGTGGCAGTAAAGTCACCTGGCATCCAGACCCTGGCCCCTAAATACCATTCACCACCGACAGGACCCGGGGCTGCCCGGGGAAGCAGCTGACTCCAGGCTCAGGCAGGTCAGGGGCAGGTTGAGCCAGGGCGAGGATGTGCAGAAAACACGCAGGAGTTGCCTCCCACCAGCCACGCCAGAGACAACTTGAACATCCCAGCCAATCGTGTGAGTCGAGATTCTAGCCCACTGAATAAAATGGAGCCCTGAGTTTAATACACCGAGATTAATACATCAATACACTGGAGGTTGGACAACCACGGGGATCTTTAGTTCCGAAGAAACTTCCTGAAGAGTCATCACAGTCACAAAGAGTACCTTTATGACTTTATGCCTCCAGAGGTGACTTCACAGTCGGGGAAGCCCAGTAGGCATTACCTTGATCAAATGATCAAAGTGAATGTCGTCAATAACCAATAAATAACAAATCGAAACTATTCACCACCTGATAGGATGCAATGAGACGAACAGAGTCATTTCCATGATGTTTCTGCCACTTGAGGACTGAATGTTTGTGTCACCTCCAATGTGGTGGCATCTGGAAGCTGATCAGGGTTAGATGAGGTCAGGAGGATGGGGCCCCTGTGATGGGGTCAGTGTCCTTATGAGCAGAGACACCAGAGGGCTTGTTCTCTCTCTCCCCTGGCCTGTGAAGACACAGGGAGAAGGCAGCTCTTTGCAAGCCAGAAGGAGAGCCCTCACTGGGACCCAAATCTGCCAGCACCTTGAGCTTGGCCTTCCAGCCTCCGGAACTGCGAGAGAATAGATTGCTTTTGTTTCAGCCACCCAGTCTGTCATATTAGCTGTGGAAGCCTGAGCTGAGTAACATCCTGCCAAACATGCACAGCCAAACAGCCGACAGGCCCACACTGAGGGGTCATGAGACTAGATCTGGCTTGTAATCAGAAGTGTCAAGGTCGTGAATGTCACAGAAAGATGGAGGTACGGTTTCAGACAAATGAAATGATGCACACTCACTCTGCGGTTTGCCTTTTCACTCTCTTAATGTTAGATTCTGATGACTAAGTTATTGTTACTTAAATTCCACTTATAATTTTTATCTTGTATGATGATGTTTTTCACGTCCTGTTAATTTTCTTTTTCTTTTTTTTTTTTTACTCACTTCAGGGTCAGGAAGGTTTTCTCTTAATAACCGTGTTCTTCTGCCTTTGGGATCCAGGTCTGTGCTCTGCCTTGGATGAGCGTTTGTGTGTGATGTGAGTTGGAAGGTAGGGGAACCGAGGACACCGTAGGTCCTTTATCCCCGTCCCCGTGGGTCATTCCACTGTTTCTCTGTGCCCCACCCTCAGCCTCAGTGTGTGTCTGTCTCCAAGAGTCCACGGCTGAGACAGTTCTTGGGAAGACCCTGTATCTGGATTTTACATCCCTTTTCACAGCCTTTAGTCACTGCTGTTTCCGGCTGGAGTTCCAAAGCCAAGCTCCCCTGTCTACATCAAGATAAACTTGTGATCTGTGATCAAGAGTTCCCATTAATAAGGCAGAAGCTGGGCCTGCACAGAAACCCCACTCTCCTGAAATGTTACTTTCCTTCCCACGTTTTCCTAGGAGCATGTCCCCCGTAAATCTCAGACACGTGGGTCTTCCAACTTCAGGTTCTGCTGCCGGAGAACCTGAACCAACTCAGGGGCAATGTTAGTCTTTCTGTTCTTCCCGTACAGACCTCCCAATGCTGCCACGTCACTCATGGAAAAGAAGACCACCTTTCCCGCATGGAGTCGCAGGGGCCCTCTGTGGTTGGTTGGGTGATCATAGAGACGTGGCACGTGCATTTCCGAACTTCAGTCTGTCCTATGGTATATTTATCTAACTTTGCAGCAACATCAGACTGTCTTCATTTCGGTGGCTTTGTCTGTATTAAGTCTTCATAACAGGCATTTTCTTTTTCCGAGCTGGAGTCTCGCTCTTGTTGCCCAGGCTGGAGTGCAGTGGCATGATCTCAGCTCACTTCAGCCTCTGCCACCCGAGTGGAAGCGATTCTCCTGCCTCAGCTCCTGAGTAGCTGGGATTACAGGCGCTCTCCATCACGCCCCGCTCATTTTTGTATTTTTAGTAGAGATGGGGTTTCACCATGCTGGCCAGGCCGGTCTTGAACCCCTCACCTCAGGTGATCCACCTGCCTCGGCCTCCCAAAGTGCTGGGATTACAGGTGTGAGCCACCGTGCCCAGCCCATAACTGGTAATGTTTTTCCAGAAATTTTTCCATTTCATTGAAGCTGCCAAACGTATTGACATAAGGTTGTTCATAGTCAATTTTTATTATGTTTCGAGTATCTGCAGGATCTGAAGTGATGCCCACATTTTCATTTCTGATCATCATAATTCATATTTGTGACAATTTTTTTACGCTCTTTATTCTTGGTCAGTCTTTTAGATAATGATCAATATTTTTTTTTCAAAAAAAAACACATTTGCCTGTTGATCTTTCTATTGTGTTTCTGCTTTTCACTTCATTAATTTTTGTTCCTAACTTGATTATTCTCTTTCTTGTAATTTCTCTGGGTTTAAATTGCATTTCTCCCCGCCCCTCCCCACCAACCACCCCCCGGCCTCTTTGGTCAATAATTTTTTGAACTTTTCTTCTTTTATAATATAATGAATTTAAGCCCATAAATATCCCACAAGTTTTGATATTGTATATGTTTTATTATCATTTGTTTCAATATAGTTTCTGAGTTCTATCTTGATTTCTTCTTTGAATTTTTAATTACATAGACACTTGTTAATTAATTTGCAGACATTCAGATTGTTACAGTTATTTATTTATTTATTTATTGGAGCAGAGTCTTCTTTCTCTGTGGCCTAGGCTGGAGTGCAATGGCACGATCTTGGCTCACTGCAACTTCCGCCTTCTGGGTTCAAGCAATTCTCCTGCCTCAGCCTCCCGAGTGACTGGGGTCCCAGGTGTGCAACCACCATGCCCAGCTAATTTTTGTATTTTTAGTAGAGGTGGGGTTCCGTCATGCTGGCCAGGCAGTATTTATTTATTTTTGAGACTGGGTCTCTCTCCGTCACCCAGGCTGGAGTGCAGTGGCACAATCACGACTCACTGCAGCCTCGGCTTCCCGGGCTTTAGCGATCCTCCCACCTCAGCCTCCTGAGCAGCTGGGAACACAGGCACACACCACCACGCCTGGCTGATTTTTTTCTTTTTGGTAGAGAGGGGTCTTTCCATGTTGCCTAGGCTGGTCTTGAACTCCTGACCTCAAGCGGTCCACCCGCCTCAGCCTCCCAAAGTGTTGGGATGACAGCCACCGTGTTCAGCTGTAAACTTTTTTTTTTTAAAGCTGGATTGACTCATGTGACTTTTAACTGCAGTGATTATCCACTTATTGTAACATTGAATATAATTACTCATATAGTTAGATCTAAATCTACCTCTGTTTTGCAATGTTTTTCCTCCCTTTTATTTCTTTTCTGCCTTTTGTTAGATGAGTCAAATGTTTTTATTTCATTTTATCTCCATTAGATTTTTAGGGATATACTTTTGTATTAATCTCTTAGGAGTTATAATACTATAACAGGAGTTACCGGCTTGTTACAGTCTAAACAAAGTTGTGCGTTTACCACTTCCCAAACAGTGCAGGCATTTTACAGAAATTTAGTCACGTCCACCTCCTGCCCTGCATGGTGTTGTCATTTTATATTTTACTTCTATATGTGTAATAAACATCTGCAATCTCATTGTTTTAGACACCCAGTGTCTCTCTCTCTCTCTTTTCCCTGTACTGACTTGCATACTCACTCAGCCTCTCCAGGGCCCTGTATTCTGTTTTGAAGTTCTGCATTCTATCTGGGACAATGTGTTTTCAGCACAAAGAGCTCCCTTAAGTGTTTCCTGTAACAGCCTGGCTGGTCTCAAATGGTCTTTGCTCCTATTTTGAGCCACCGAGATTTATCTAGACTTAAAAGATATCACCAGCCGGGCGCAGTGGCTCACGCCTGTCATCCCAGCACTTTGGGAGGCCGAGGCCGGTGGGTCACCTGAGGTCAGGAGTTCGAGACCAGCCTGGCCAACATAGTGAAACCCCATCTCTACTAAAAATACAAAACTTAGCTGGGCATGGTGTCGCACACTTGTTATCCCAGCTACTCGGGAGGCTGAGGCAGGAGAATCGCTTGAACCCTGAGGTGGGGTTGCAGTAGCCGAGATCCCACCGCTGCACTCCAGCCTGGGTGACAAGAGCGAGACTCCCTCTCAGTAATAATAATAGAATGATAAAAGATTCCATTCCTGATTACCTCCCAGGGTCTTCCTTAGGTCGTTTCATGTTTAGATTTATAACCTACCTGCGTATGGAGCCAGGTAGACGTCATTCCACCTGTGCAATGTATTGGAAACCCCTGCTCCCTTCATGGCTCTGCAAGGCCTCGCTGGCTACACATCACGAGCTCCTGCACGCAGGGAGCTGCTTCTCAAGGCCAGACCCTCACTCACCCCGAGCTGTGGACTCAGCCACGCGTCTACTCCGCCCTCACACTGTCCTTCTCCAAGACTTGCTTGACTATTTTACTTTAGATTTATACTTAATTTTAGAGCCCATTGACTCAAATGTTTTCTTTCAAAAGCGTATCGGATTTGTAATTAAATCTATAGATCAGTTTATCCAAATGTTTTTTTTTTTTAAAGTCTATCCGAATTTTGATTAAATCTATAGATATATTTTGGTTGTTGCAAAAGTAATTTCGGTCTTTGCCATTAAAAGTATGACATGTAGCACGCTTGGAGATTTGGAAAACCCTTACACATAAAAATACGTAAAGAAAAACTCTTAGGCATTATAAAAATGTAAATTCTCCCCAAATATTCGGCTGGTCCAAAAGTAATTGCAGTTTTTGCTATTCATGAATTTACATTTTTATAATATGTCAGTTTTTATTTACATATTTTTATAATATGCAAGGTTTTTCTAAGTCTCCAAGCTGCTGAATCCCTCTATTTATGTAAGCCTTCTTTAATTTCTCCAAAAAATAACCGCTTTATAGTTCTCTGTGTAGAGTCTTACCCAGAGTTTGTTAAATTTATTTCTAGATGTTTGATTTTTTATGCCACTGTAAATGTCACACCTTTGGAAGCATTTTCTTTTCTAAGTTTTTATTACTGATGTTAAGAAATACAACTGACCATTAAAGACTAATCATAGAGCCAGGATTCTTAATAAATGTATTTTTTATTTTAATAATGTTTTGTACTTTTATCTGGATTTTTATATATACAATTGTGGCACCTTATCATGTGAATAATTAGTCTTATTTCTTCTTTTCTAATTCACATACATTTTATGTGTTTCACTTGATTAACTGCATTTTCTAGGACCTCAATTTCAATGTAAAACAGGTGGTGATAGCAGGCTTTTCTTTTATAATCCTTATCTCAAAGGTAAATCTTTGAAGGTTGTAGGACTTGTGTGATATTTGTTCTAGATATTTGCAGACATCCTCTATTAACTTAAGGAACTTCCCTATCATTCATAATATGCTAATATTGACATTTTTGCTAGAATGCCATAAATATGAAAGACTTTTTATTCTGCAAAAGAAAGCATGGACTAAAACCTAACGGAGCTGATGGAAAATAGTTTCGGTGGCAGCTTTCCTCCAGAGCTGTGTCATTTTGGGACCGGCGTAAAGGACAAACATTAACAAGGTCCAGTCTCCACCATCACGTCCACCCGGCACCTGCCAGCCGCCCCTTCTCAGCCTTCAGTCCTGGCTCAGGACTCTCATTTCAACAAGGAAGTCCTGAAAGGCACTCATTTCAGATTTTCTTAAATTTAAACGTGTGCTTCAGGCTGTAGGCATTTTCATGATTTTTTTCACCATGGGTGAAATGCCTTCTCAGCTTTTTTTTTTTAATTTTTATTTTTTGAGACAGAGTCTCACTCTGTCACCCAGGCTGGAGTGCAGAGGCGTGACCTCCGCTCACTGCAACCTCTGCTTCCCAGGTTCAAGCCATTCTCCTGCCTCAGCCTTCCAAGTAGCTGGTATTACAGGCACCCGCCACCACGCCTGGTTAATGTTTGTATTTTTAGTAGAGACAGGTTTCGACATGTTGGCCAGGCTGGTCTTGAACCCCTGACCTTGTGATCCCACCGCAGCCTCCCAAAGTGCTGGGGCTATAGGTGTGACCCACTGCGTGCGGCCTTGCTCAGCCTTTTCATGCGTTCATCGGGGCGGGTGCCGCAGTCCCTGTGGACACTAAGCCAGCCCTGGCCCGAGTTGACAGAAGCGCCTGTGTTAATTGTGAAAATGCTTACTCAGTCCTTTTACATCATTAATATGCTGGGGGAAATGTGTCTAAAGGAGAATAATTCTAGCGTCATACTGATCTTTATTTGCCAATTGCTTCTGAGCTACTTTGCATTTTATGCAATGCGTTCTGGCAGAAACAACCCAATTTTATTAAATTCCTATGAAATATTGTGGAACAATGTTTCTACATCTTTTAATTTATGCTATTTTGTTTCCTGTATTCCAGTAAGTTAATGTAGCAAATGACATCCTTGGACATTTTTTCTTTTTTTGAGATGGAGTCTCCCTCTGTCGCCAGGCTGGAGTGCAGGGGTGCAATCTCAGCTCATTGCAACCTCCGCCTCCTGGGTTCAAGCAATTCTCCTGCCTCAGCCTCTGGAGTAGCTGAGACCACAGGCGTGTGGTACCACACCAGGATAATTTTTGCGTTTTTATTAAAGATGAGGTTTCACTATGTTGGCCAGGCTGGTCTCGATCCCTTGACCTTGTGATCCATCTGCCTCGACCTCCCAGAGTGCTGGGATTACAGGCGTCGGCCACGTGCCCGGTCCGTGGACATTTTTTCTAATGTTAAAACAGCCTTGCGTGCCTGGACTGGGACTAAAACGTTCATTATACATTTGTGTTTTTAAGCGCTGCTAGTTTTGTGGTGCTGCTTTGTTCCAGAGGCGAGCGTGCTCTGGACTCGAAGCCTTCCTTGTGCACGCTGCCTTGTGCACCCTGGGGCTTGGGGGCCGAGATTCTGCTGCTTGGCCGCAAGTTGCTTAAGTGTTTTTGCCTCTGCGTTTTATATTTGGTGCAGCAGCTGGTGAGGCCACGGGACCCTGGAGCTTTCTTTGTAGGAAGGTTTTAATTTAGTTTGAATTCGTTTAATAGTTATTGCTTTATTTGCTATCCTATTTATATCTTTCTAGCTGCAATAACTGAATGCTTAATTCATTATTATTATTATTATTTTTTGGAGACAGGGTCTCACTCTGTTGTCCAGTGGCCACGATCTCAGCTCACGGCAACCTCCACCTCCCAGGCTCAAGCCTTTCTTGTGCCTCAGCTTCCTGAGTAGCTGGGGAAAAGATACCTTTTTGTTTGTTTGTTTTTACTCCATGCAGCAGTTTTTAGACAGAGGCTATTATATTGCACAGTCTGAATTATGCACCATATTCCAGTGAACCTCAGGTGTGTTCACTGGTGCACAGACAGCAAGCAGGAGGCCCGTGGAAGCAGCATTTTCTCCAGCTCTTTGATCTAGAATATATCTGCGTAAAAGTGCTATGACGATGAGCTTCAATTTTTCCCTTCAGATGTTTTTCTGTAATTGTATTTTTAAGTGCAGTTTGAGGGCAAGATAGCTGTGGCAAATTGGTGACAAATTGGTTGGTTGACAAACGGGTGAAGAAAATGAAAAAAAAAAGAAGAAGGGGTAGGCTGGGTGCAGTGGCTGACGCCTGTAATCCCAGTACTTTGGGAGGCCGAGGTGGGTGGATCATCTTACGTCAGGAGTTCGAGACCAGCCTGACCAGCATAGTGAAACCCCATCTCTATTAAAATACACAATTAGCTGAGTGTGGTGGTCACACCTGTAGTCCCAGCTACTCAGGAGGCTGAGGCAGGAAGATCGCTCAGATCCGGGAGGCGAAGGTTGCAGTGAGGGCACTCCAGCCTCGGCAACAAGAGCAAAACTCCGTCTCAAAGAAAAAGGGGGGTAAAACGAACCCTTGTTAAAACATTTTAATTAATGTATTTTTTTTAAGTTTGATCTTTGTTTTTAGAGACGGGGTCTCGTTCTGTCATCCAGGCTGGAGCTCAGAGGTGTGATAATTATTCAGGTTTTGCCATGTTGCCCAGGCTGGTCTCAAACTCCTGACCTCAGGCGATCCACCCGCCTCGGCCAATCAAAGTGCTGGGATTACAGGAGCGAGCCACAGCTTCCGACCCAGAATTTTCTATTTAAATTTTATTCATGAGGTGGTAACATAATTGCAGAGAATACTCACCATACGATTTCAGCCTCTTAAAATTTTTCAATACTTACCTTACGGTTATTCTTCTGTGAATGTAACACCTGTCCTTGAGAAAAAATATTTACTTTTCAGTGTTGGTGCTGGGTTCCTTAGAGGACTCGTAGGTCGGGTGTTCACTGTGATGTTCCACTCTTCTGCAAAGGAATTGACTTTGCGGTGGGGAGAGCGTTTGTCCGAGGCCCCAGCAGCCGAGCTCTGAAATCCAGCACTGCATTTATCCCAAAGCCGTGGGCGCCTTCCTGAGAGAGATTGGGGTGCTACACAGGCTTGCTCCTGGGCGAGCCGACGCTCCTCTGCTGAAAGCCTTGGCGTAGGGACCCCTGGAGCCCTGGTCCGGTGCTTCTGTGATAGCCTGGCGGTCTCCCATGCTGCCTCCCCCCGTCCTTCACTCCGGCTCAGACTTGCAGCGAGGCCCGAATGACGTTTCCTCCACCTGCACGTTTCCCTGGTGAAATCCGCAGCCTTCCATCCTGTCTTTGGGTTTGCTCCTTAGAAGGCCCCTGACAAAGGCAAGTAGTGCTGAGCGTGGTCTGAGAAGGCGGGTGCTGGGGTGGCACTTGGGACAGGCCCACCTACCGCTCAGGAGGCCAAGGAGCCACCCTCCTGGCTGTTGGGTGGGGCACAGACAGTCCTCGACACGAGGCGGAGACTCCATTGTTAAAGTCTTGCAGGTGATGGTTTGCTGGGAAGACCCAGGTGGAGGAGAGCCCTGTGGCAAGACCTTGACGATGACGCAGGCGTTTGGAAAGCATAAGGGACAATGCCAACAAGGTCAGTGGGGTTGGATGGTGGGCTGGGCTGCACAGAGGCCCGACCCAATGGATGGCTGCCAGCGAAGAGTCCAGGGCTGAGCAAGGAGCCAGGGGGGCTCAGTGCCCGCTCACAAAGGAGTCCCTGCTCCCCCAGCGGGAGGCAGACCCAGCTGTGTGGCAGACTGAGGACCTGATTGTGATGGTCCCAGAGTCACAGAGAGGTTGGACTGCTCAGCCAGGGAAGACCTGGGACATGAAGTCAGAGCCCTGAAAACAGAGACAGAAACACGAGGGTGTGTGTCCCCAAGGAGGTGGACTTGGCAGCCCACCTGGGCTCTCAGAACCTAGGGGGTGGCCGACCCTCCCCAGGCAGAGCTAACATGTCGTCACGTTTGAGCAAGCTGCTGAAGCCTTTCTCACACAGGGCAGCAGGTGCCCCTTGTCTTTTCACCTGACTTCCAGGTAACTGGGGTTAGATACCAGCCTAACCTGGCCAGCGACAGATGCCTGGTGAGGTGAGAAAGACACGACACACCTGAAGACGCCCAAGGAGCCAACTGGCAGGGACCAGGAGCGGCCAGGGACACGCTTGGGATTGGATTTATTTCCCCTATTAAACAATGGGCTGGGTGTGGTGGCTTAAACCTGTAATCCCAGCACTTTGGGAGGCCAAGGCGGGCAGATCATTTGAGGTCAGGAGTTCGAGACCAGCCTGACCACATGATGAAATCCCATCTCTACTAAAAATACAAAAATACAAAAAAATCAGCTGGGCATGGTGGCCGGTACCTGTAATCCCAGCTACTCAGGAGGCTGAGGCAGAATTACTTGAACCCCAGCGAGATGGAGGTTGTAGTGAGCTGACATCATACCACTGCACTCCAGCCATCTTAATAATAATAATAATAATAATAATAATGTAACATTCACAGCTCTATTTTTTTGTTGTTATTGGTTCTTTTTTCTTTTTTTTGAGGCAGTCTCCCTCTATTGCCCAAGCTGGAGAGCAATGGTGCGATCTTGGCTCACTGCAACCTCTGCCTCCTGGGTTCAGCCTCCCGAGTAGCGGGGACTGCAGGCACACACCACCACACCGCACTAGTTTTTTTTGTATTTCTAGTAGAGACAGGGTTTCACCATATTGGCCAGACCGGTCTCGAACTCCTGACCTCGTGATCTGCCCGCTTCAGCCTCCCAAAGTGCTGGGATGAGAGGCGTGCACCACGGCGCCTGGCAGCTTACATCCCCCGGGCCATTTGTGGTCGAACGCTCTTTCCCCACTCCCAGGCCCTGGCAGCCAGTGATCTTTTCCCTGTTTCTGTGATGTTGCCTTTTTCGGAGTGCCGTACGCCACAAGCCTGGTTTCTTTCACGTAGGCTGATGCCTTGAGATTCGTGTGTGTTGTGTGCCTCTGTGGTTTGCACCTTGCTTTGCTAGGTAGGGCTCCCAATTTCGGATGTGCCGCTGTTCATCCACTCCCAAGTTGAGAGGCAGTTTGGGCTTTCTCTGGCTTTTGGCAATTACAAACAAACATTCCTATGCAGGTTTTTGTGTGAACATAGATTTTTACTTCACTTGAATAAATGCCTTTGAGTAGGATTGCTGAGCCATATGCTAAATGTATGTATGCTGCTTCTTCTTTTTTTTTTTTTTTTTGAGACGGAATCTTATTCTGTCGCCAGGCGGGAGCACAGTGGCACAATCTCAGCTCATTGCAACCTCCGTCTCCCAGGTTCAAGTGATTCTCCTGCATCGGCCTCCTGAGTAGCTGGGACTACAGGCGCACGCCAACATGCCCAGCTAATATTTGTAATTTTTTTTTTTTTTTTTTTTTTTTTTTAGCAGAGACAGGGTTTCACCACGTTGGCCAGGCTGATCTCAAACTCCTGACCTCAAGTGATCCACTCACCTCGGCCTCTCAAAGTGCTGGGATTACAGGCATGAGGCACGGCCCTTTTTGCCCATTTTTAATGTGAATCAGTACAATCTCTAAGGAAAACGATATGGAGATTTCTTAAAGAGCTAAAAGTAGCCCTACCATTCAATCCAGCAATCTCACTCCTGGGTGTCTACCCAGAGGAGAAGGAGAAGTCATTCCATGAAAAGACCCTCGCATAGATTTGCTTATTGTAGCACAATTCATAATTGCAAAGATCTGGAACCAAGCTGAGTGCCCATCGACTAATGAGTGGCTGAAGAAAATGCAGCATAGATACACCGTGGAATACTGCTCAGCCATTAAGAAGGAGCAAAATAATGCCTTTTGCATCAACTTAGGTGGAGCTAAAGGCCATTGTTCTAAGCAAAGGAACACAGGAGTGGAAAATCAAAAACCGTATGTTCTCACTTTTAAGTGGGACCTGAGCTATGAATATGCAAAGGCAGGTAGAGTGATGCAATGGACTTTAGAGACCCAGAAGAGCAGGGGTAAGAGGGGGCTGGAGATTCTAAAAACGACACTTTAGGTACAACGTACACTACTTGGGTGATGTGTGCGCTAAAATCGCAGAATGCACCACCATAGAATTCATCAATGTAACAAAAATATCACTTGTACCCCAAAAGCTATTGAAATAAAAATTAATAATATAAATAACAGATTAAAGCTATTTACGACAAACCAACAGCCAGTATCATACTGAATGGGCAAAAATTGGAAGCATTCCCTTTGAAATCCGGCACTAGACAAGGATGCCCTCTCTCACCACTCCTGTTCAATATAGTACTGGAAGTTCTAGCCAGAGCAATCAGGCAAGAAAAAGAAATAAAAGGTATTCAAATAGGAAAGGAGGAAATCAAAT
>PVKP010046224.1:0-15699 GCA_004027715.1 Plecturocebus donacophilus | reverse complement strand
TTTTTTTTTTTTTTTTTTTTTTTTTTTTTTTTTTTTTTTTTTTTTTTTTTTTTTTTTTTTTTTTTTTTTTTTTTTTTTCAGTATATTTTAGGTTTTTTACATATCTCAGTATTTGCTCTCCAGGCTGATTTAACTTTTTGTCTTGGTTGTAGTATTATGGAATATAAGAATTAAAGTTATGACAGTTGTAGCCAGCTATGGTGGCTCATGCCTATAATCCCATTAGTTTGGGAGGCTAAGCTGGGAGAATTGCTTGAGGCCAGGAGTTCAAGACCAACTTGGACCAAAAAGCGAGACCTCCCATCTCTACAAAAAATGTTAAAAATTAGCTGGTGTAGTGAGACATGCCTATAGTCCTACCTACTAGGAGGCTGAGGTGGGAGGATTGCTTGAGCCCAGCAGTTTGAGGCTGCAGTAAGTCATGATTATGCTACTGCAGTCCTGTTGGGCGACAGAGTGAGATCCCATCTAAATAAATTTTTAAAAAATACAGTTATGTCAATTGTTTTGAATTATCTAATTTTTTTTTTTAATATAGGCAGTTGGCCAGACAGCAAGCTGATAAAAAAAAGGAAGAGCGCAAAGAAGGTAAGTAATGTTCAAGGCATTTCAGATTTTAAAATGTGTAATTAATATTCTGTTTACATGTTTCTTGAGGTACATACAATAAATTTTACATGTTTAAAGTGTATACTTTGTTAAGTTTTGACAGAAGTATATGCCATGAAGCCACCCACAGTAAGATAGTGAAGGTATTTATTACCCCCAGAAACTTCCCCAGACCCCTTTATAATTCCTCCTGGCTCTCTAGCTTCTCTCCTCAATCTTTGACATTACCCACCTCCCAGATTCCTGAGCAAGTAGTTTCATTGGAACATAGCTGTGACCATTCATTTCGTAACCTGTTCCCTGCTATTATAGTTTAGTTTGTATTATCTAGAGTTTTATATAAATGTAATCATACAGTATTTATTCTTTGTTTGCCTTCTTTCACTTGTCATAATTACTTTGAGAATCTATGTGGTCGCTTTTTTGTTGCTGAGTAGTATTCCATTATATGGATATACAACAATTTCTCTCTTCACCTTTAATGGACTTGGGTTGTTTCTGATTTGGGGCTACTGCAAAGCGGCTTTGAACATTCACATACGAGTCTTTATATTACATATCTTTCCTCTTCTCTTGGGATTAGAATGGCTAGATTGTATGGTAGGTGTGTGTTTTAACTTTAGTTTTGTTTTCTAATGTTTTTAAGAAAGATAAGTTTAAGATAGTGTAATTTTTTTACATGCAAGTGTAGCTTTTCAATTGTTCATTTTTAGAATTGTTTTATAAATACTGTTATTTCAAATGTTTCTATTTATTTTTATGTATGCATTTGTGAAGACAAAGTGATTCCAGTTACTCGGTCATTGAGGACTAGAAACATTGTTCAGAGTACAAAAGAACACTTACATGAAGAGAATGGCGATGTTGAAGTGCGTCGAAGTTGTAGGATTAGAAGTCGTTATAGTGGTGTAAATCAGTCCGTGCTGTTTGACAAACTTATAACAAAGTAAGTAAAAATTCCTCATATCAAAAGGAATTATCTGTCAGAAACCTTGTGTTGGGGAAGGATCGTGGATTTCAACATTTAATCATTCCACTTACGTAAAGCATAGAGAAGAATGGTTATTAAAGGTCTTTGTGACAATTCTATATATGTCTCTATTCTTGGAAATAAATTTTAAAATATTTTTATACAAGTAAATCAATGCTTCTTATAAAGACATTTAAAACCCTAGTGCCAAAAGATTGCAATGGAAGAAAAATAAAGTTTTTTAAATTCTACTACTCTTTTACAATTTTGGATTATATTTATATCTTTTTTTTAAAGCACTGCTGAAGCTGTACTTCAAAAAATGGATGACATGAAAAAGATGCATAGACAGCGAATGAGAGAACTGGAAGACTTGGGAGTGTTTAATGAAACAGAAGAAGTAAATATATTCTTCCATTAAGGGAATTATTTAATAATATCCAGTTTAATTTTTTTTTGTACCTAATCTATTTTTGGTTAAACATCACTTTTCCAGCATTTATTTGGTCAGTCATTAGTTACTGCTGGAATTGTAAGAGTTTATGGCTGTAAATATCTTCATTTTAAACAAGATCGGAGGATCCAACTTAATTTTTTTAATAAATAGATTCCCCATGTTAACGGCTTTTATTTAAACATTTTTAGAGCAATCTTAATATGTACACAAGAGGAAAACAGAAAGCTATACAAAGAACTGATGAAGAAACAACTGATAATCAAGAAGGCAGTGTGGGTTAGTCTCTTCTCTTGTTCTATCTTCTGGGATTTAATTTAAGAACTTTTTATTAAGTAGAAAATAGCCTTTTTATTTAGAAGGTGTGATAGTTTGTGAGAGATCAGAGGATTGGTAACTTAAAAAAATGGGAACGGAAGAGCTTAAAAGGATAGTATGTTTTGTTTGGAAGAGTAACTGAAATCAGCAATCTAAAGCTAATAATATTGGTTTGCCTATGTAATACATCTGGTATAGAAAACATACTATGTATCTCTTTTAGTTAAAAGATGATTCGAATTATGTTTTGCTATTCCATTTAGAACTTATTACCATAATCTATTGGAACTTATCTTGAGTAAAAATCAGTTTTCTGAAATGCATTTTAAATGTTTGATGAGCATGTTTTACCATTATCATAAGTAGATGGAGTTTTGCAACATGTAACTCCATGACAGCCAGACGGGCTGGATGAAGTGTCAAACTTAAGTTTAGAAAGCAAATGCTTAATGAGGAGATTTGAAAACTTGTCAAAAAGGTACGTTAACTTGGAAGCTTAAGTTTACTCACCTATATTAATGAAATTCAAAGGAAGACTATAAACTTTAGTTTGATACTTGCTTAATAGTAATAGCCTTCAAACTTCTTACTTTTTTTTTTCATCCTCTTGTTTTTAATTCCACAGTTTTTTAATGTTGGAAGATAATTACAAGTTCTTCCTATTAACAATCTAGGAGTAGATAAGTGTTTAAAGGGTGGGTCTTTCTCTTCCAATTCAGTCTATGTTAAAAATTGTTAATATTTTGCTGAGTATCCTTCTGGAAGTAAGTATCTCTTAATTGTAGAATCATCTGAAGAGGGCGAAGACCAAGAAGATGAAGATGATGGTGAAGATGAAGATGATGAAGAAGATGATGATGAAGATGATGGAGAAGAAGATAATCAGAAACGATATTATCTCAGACAGAGAAAAGCTACTGTTTACTATCAGGCTCCATTGGAAAGTAAGTGCCATATATACCCTTTCCAGAAAATGTAATTATATTAGCTTTGTATTGACTGTTTCTCCTCTGTTATTCTTGGTTTTTGGTTTTTTGGGTTTTTTTTTGTATTTTTCATACTTTCATTTTGTTGAATACTCATGACTGTTATCTTTACCTATCCTAAATTTGTAACAAATAATTTCTCTGAAGAAAGTTAAATGTTAGCCTTGACCAAAGCAAATAATAGTAAAATAAAGCAAATAATTGGGCTGTTTTTGAATTTTATATCTGTCTTTATTTTAGATTGCACAGCTTTCTACTTAATTTGTCAGTTTGTATAGATAGGACTTCTTTTGATTTATGTTAATATTATACCTCAATACTTGTGTGAACATTGACATACAAGGCTGATAATCACCTGTTATACATCTCTACAGTCACAGTGGTTGTTTATGGCCAATGTGTGTTTTGGTTGGTTGGTATCTGTGCTGTACGTGTTATCAGCTGCAACCCTCTGGACATAAGTGATTTAAAACATGAACAGCAAAATATTCCATAGTAGATATTTACTAGTACTTCATGGAAGGCAGTAAGCACCTTTGTAAGTATTTAGATGAAGAGCAAAATTATTTTCATACATATTTATATGTCATATATTTATTTCCTTTTTTTTAGAACCTCGTCACCAGAGAAAGCCCAACATATTTTATAGTGGCCCAGCTTCTCCTGCAAGACCAAGATACCGATTATCTTCCGCAGGACCAAGAAGTCCTTACTGTAAACGAATGAACAGGTTTGATTCTGAAATACTAATTAATTTATGACAACATAATTGTAGTTATGTTAGGGCTGGACTCTCGACTTTTAGGATTGGGTATATTAGGATAAAATTTTAGATTTGTGTATTTGGGAGAGTTTAGTTTCTATGCCTTTAGTAGTCTAATCCCAGTACCACTGACTAGTTTTTGTTTTTGCTTCCACTAATAGGAAGTGTTAGTAACTACCTTAGTAAGGTAGTTTATTCCATCGTTCCACACTTTAATAATAGAGCTACCATTGACTCAGGGTTTACTGTAGTCCTGGCTCTGTGTTAAGCATTTTATATAGATTGTTTTATTTAATCTTCACATTAAGTTAGAGTATAGGTTTAGTCTTTGCATACCGTCACAGATGATTTTCCTACTATGTTAGATGTTCTAAGCTACATGGCCTCTAGACCTCTCATGACTCCTGGTTATCTTTTTCTGGATTTGTTTTATAATTTGTTCCTTTTCTGTTGTAGGAACCACTCATTTTCTTTGACTGTTCAGTATGCGTTGATTTTTTTTCCTTCTACATCCCAACAGTTGTTGGTCAGATTTAAGTCCAAAGAGATAATTCTTTTACTTTTATTTTATTTTACTTTATTTTATTTTATTTATTTTGGGATAGAATCTTGCTCTGTTGCCCTGGCTGGAGTGCAGTGGTACAATCTTGGCTCACTGCAACCTCTGCCTCCTGGGTTCAAGTGATTTTCCTGCCTCAGCCTCCCAAGTAGCTGGGGCAACAGGTACCCACCACTATGCCTGGCTAATTGTTTTGTATTTTAGTAGAGACAGGGTTTCACCGTGTTGACCAGGCTAGTCTCGAACTCTTGACCTCAAACGATCCACCTGCCTCCCAAAGTGCTGGGATTACAGGCATGAGCCACCATACCCATTCAAAAGGATAGTTTTGATACTTCCTCATCAATGCATTGGGACAGTCAGGCTAATAGTAGCTTTTTGGTAGTTCATGAATGAGAGAGAAGAGAAACGCAGGAAAAAAATTATATTTGTATGGGTAATGGTACTTTTTCCCCTTAATATTAGAATTTTCTCAGAAGTAAGACCAAAGCCTCAGGATATTTCAATTATTTGAACAGTTTTTGGAAGTTTTCTTCTAGAAACAAACCATTTGATCATGTTTTGGTCATGGAAGGCAGCACCTTTATAAGTGCTGAAGGTTAATTTAGGAAAAATAAGAAATACGATTTGTGTCTCTAGATCTTTTCATTTCATTGTAAGAATCACAAGTGTACATCTAGAATTCATATTTCATCATCCTATTTCACATGACCAGGTCCAGAAGGATGGATAATCAGGAAGACAAACTCAACCTCTCAGGGCTTCTTAAGATTAATTGCACTTAAAAGGAAGCTGCATGTCGGTATTCTCATGGGCCCCTTAGTGTAAAGACCTCTATTTTGGTGGTGAAATGTAATGATCTTCAGGAAAGGAAAGGAAGATACGATGTTCCCTAGAATAGAATCCCCGCCACCACCAGGCACAAGACCAAGGCACTGTTATGGTTACCTAACTCAAGGAGTAGATCTCTATTTGATCCGGCAGAACTAAGAGGTGGCAGGTACTCTGGGATTTTATTTCTTTTCACATCCACCCCCCACATCCCCCTACCGCCCCGACAAAATCTCACTCTGCTGCCCAGGCTGGAGTGCAGTGGCACGATGTCAGCCCACTGCAACCCCCACCTCCTGGGTTCAAGTGATTCTCCTGCCTCAGCCTCCTGAGTAGGTAGGATTACAAGTGCCTGGCTAACTTTTTTGTATTTTTAGTGGAGAAGAGGTTTCACCATGTTGGCCAGACTGGTCTCAAATTCCCAACCTCAGTTGATCCATCTGCCTCGGCCTCCCAAAGTGCTGGGATTTCAGGCATGAGCCACTGCGCCTGGCCTCTTCTCACATCTTTAATGAATGTATGCTTCTGGAAGTAACATACTTGTTGGTTGACTAACTCTACAGTTAAACCTCCAATGTATGTATCTTGCAGAGGGTAGGGTTTTTTGTTTTTTTTTTTAATCCCTTTGATGTTCATGAGTTTCCATATTTGTTTCACAGTATCTAGTCTTCCCCTGTGGAAAATGCCTCACATCGTTGAGTAGCTCCTTCTTACAGGATTTTTTTTTTTTCTCCTCTAATTATTTGTGGGGTTTTTGTTTGTTTTTTGAGATGGAGTCTTGTCTGTCACCGGGCCGGAGTGCAGTGGCACAGTCTCAGCTCACTGCAACCTCCATCTCCAGTGTTCAAGTGATTCTCCTGCCTCAGCCTCCTGAGTAGCTGAGATTATAGGCCTGTGCCATCATGTCTGGCTAATTTTTTTTAAAGGTAACGTTACCTTTGAATAAGGTAACATAATAGTACAATTGCATCACCAGTATTTCAGTATATTCTTTATCTGTTGTGAAAGAACTAGAACTGGCAAGAGGTTGAAGTTTTTGGTTAGATTCAAAGTGCTGATCCAGTGTTTGTGGGTGTCAGATTTTTCATTGGCTTTCAGTAAAATGTGAGTTGGGGGATGAGCACATGTGGACAGATACGTGCGTTTAAAATGTTTTTTATTTTTTTCATTTTGTTTGAGACAGAATCTCACTCTGTCGCTAGGCTGGAGTGCAGTGGCGCAGTCTCAGTTCACTGCAACCTCTGCCTCCTGGGTTGAAGCTATTCTGCCTCAGCCTTCTGAGTGGCTGTCACTACAGGCACATCCCACCATGCCCAGCTAATTGTTGCATTTTTAGTAGAGACAGGGTGTCACCATATTGGCCAGGCTGATCGTGCACTCCTGACCTTGTGATCTGTCCACCTCAGCCTCAGAGTGCTGGAATTACAGATGTGAGCCACCACGCCTGGCCTAAAATGTTTTTTATTTTTTATTTATTTTATTTTTGCTTTTTGCTTTTCGAAGGTGGATTATACTGACTTGCCTCAGCCCCTCTTTCCCTTTTTTTTAAAAAAATTTTTATTTCCATAGGTTTTTAGGGAACAGGTGGTATTTGGTTACGTGAATAAGTTCTCTCTTTTTTTTTTTTTTGAGATGGACTCTCGCTCTGTCACCCAGGCCAGAGTGTAGTGGCATGATCTTGGCTCACTGCAACTTCTGCCTGCTGGGTTCAAGCGATTCTTGTGTCTCAGCCTCCCAAGCAGCTAGAATTACAGGCATGTGCCACCACACCTGTATTTTTAATAGAGACGGGGTTTCACTGTGCCCTTTCTTTCTTTCTCTTGTCTGATTGCTCTGGCTAGGACTTCTAGTACTAGGTTGAATAGAAGTGGTGAGAGTGGTCATCCTTGTCTGGTTGCAGTTCTCAGAGGGAACGATTTAGGCTTTTCTCCATTCAGCATTATGTTGGCTGTGATTTTGTCATAGATGGCTTTTATTACATTGAGGTATGTTTCTTGTATGCCGATTTTGCAGAGAGCTTTAATCATAAAGGGATGCTGGATTTTGTTGAATGCTTCTTCTGCATCTATTGAGATGATCATGTGATTTTTGTTTTTAATGTGGTGTATCACATTTATTGACTTGAGTATGTTAAACCATCCCTGCATCCCTAGTATGAAATCCACTTGATCATAGTGGATTATCTTTTTGATAATCTTGTTAGATTCGGTTAGCTAGTATTTTGTTAAGGATTTTTGCATTTGTGTTCACAGGGATGTTGGTCTGTAGTTTTCTTTTTTGGTTATGTCCTTTCCTGGTTTTGGTATTAGGGTGATACTGGCTTCATAGAATGATTTAGGGAGGATTCCCTCTTTCTCTACCTTGTGGAATAGTGTTTACAATGTGTTTAAAATGAAGTAATGACCTTTCTACAGTATAGAGTAATTGCTAAGAACTTGGAGCCATGGCTAGGGCTGTCTAGGTTGGGAGCTGAGCTCTACCACTTATTAGTGGCCTTTGTCAAATTGCTTAACTCTCTCTGTTTCAGTTTTTTTTATTATCTGTAAAGTGAGGATAGTAGCACAATCTTATAGTATTGTGAGAATTTGCATGAGTTAATACATGTAAAGCATTTAAAATAGTGTCTGCCATACATTAAGTGCTATATGTATTTGCTATTATAACTGTACTTTGGTGTTTAAAAATAATCTCCATTTTGCAAATTAGAAATTTTATGTTGGTCCATAGTTTGTGTTATTGTTTGCTTTTAACTTTACAGGTTTGTGAAATAAAAAGCTGGAAATCATCAGTATAGTAGTGTATAAAAATGCAGAATTTTTGAATAAACATATAGGTTTGAATTCTGACACCGTCAGTGAATAATACTGATATTTTTAGCAAATTATTTAACCTGGGAGCCTCACTGGTCCTAACTGTAAATTGAGCCTACTAATAATCTACTTTTCCAAAATTTTGATTCTTATTAAATAATATATCAAGCACCTGGTACAAAAAGCAGTCAGTTAATGTTAGTCTTTTTTATTAATTGGGAGGTTAGTCTGAATTCTGTGACTACATACTGAGTTCACATAAAATTACATAATCATGTGAATTCATTAAAGTGTATAATATTAATGGTAATAATGAATAAGTTAGTCTTTCATATAAAATTGCAGACTTATGCTGGATATAATAATTTTAGTTTCCAGCTGGTCACAAAAATGGTCTTGTGTGTATTTGGGTAGGTGGATGGGGGAAATATTATTTTCTCATTTATTTCTGTGTTTTCACAGCCCCTTATCCAAAACCCTTGGAACCATTTGTGTTTCAGAATTCAGGCTTTTTGGCTGGATTTACAGATAACACACAATGTATGTAGTGTGGCAACATTAACATCTCCAGGATCTCCAAGCCAGCACTGTGTAGTCAACTATCTTAATAATTCTGTAGTAAAACATATGAATAACCATAGTAAGTGGGACAAAATAGAAACTAAAAATTGCCTTGTACTATTTTAGGTTATGTTTTGCTGCTAAGTGAATAATGGAAAAACTTCTTTTGAGAATTTTTTAGATATATATTTCTGGAACTACGTTATACAGATCATAGATTGCGAACCTTTTATATTTTTGGAAATACTACTTACTATTGCTTTCTTACTCAGAAAAGTTCTAGACCCTGAGCAAGTAGAATAATTACAGTTTTTCCCAGCCAGACTCTGTTTTTTTCTGTGAGTCTTTTGCAACATGCAAAGGTAGAAGTGATTAAAAATTTTCTTGTATAGTTGTAACACTTGGCATCTTATTTGATATTACCAACGAGACTAAGTATTTGATAGTATTTTTTTCTTTTTTGTGAGTAAGAAAACTTGTAGGTTGAGTAATTCATTCACATTTACACAGCTGTTAAGAGACAGTTGTGAATTTACAGTGGATGGTATACTGTTGATAAAAAGCCATCTTATTCTTCACTGTTTCACAGCATTTAAAAAGTCTTTCTTGATACACTTTTGTTTGCATAAGATCTCATGTCTTCCTTTTAAAGTTATTTGATATTTTAAAATAGGTGATTTCCTCCCAAATGTGAAATTATGTATAGTATAATATTGAAAATAGTTCCAAATTACATCCCAATTTTTTTTTTTTAACAGAGGCAGGGGCTGACTTTGTCACCCAGCAAACTGTAGTGCTTTGGTGCAATCGTGGTTCACTACAGCCTCATCCTCCCAGGCTCAGGCAAATCTCCCACCTCAGCCTCTTGAGTATCTGGGGTGACAGATGTGCACATCCATACTTGGCTAAGCTTTTTGATTTTTAGTAGAGACAAGGTCTCGCTACCTTGTTTTTGAACTCTTGTCAAATAATTCCTCCCCCTCAGTCTCCCAAAGTGTTGAGATTGCAGGTGTGAGCCACCACACCCAGCCCCAAATATTCTAATACCCTCTTAACCTACCTTACTCTTTGAGAATAACTGATTTATATCAAGACTAAGAAGTCACTCTGCCTTCTTCTCCTGTCTTCATGAACATTTGATGTTCATCTCTGCCACAGCCTTTAGTCTTTTTTCCTTTCTTCTCAGTTGTTTAAGTCTTTTATTCCCTTTGGAAGATTCAACCAACAAAGTTTATGTCAGTGGGTCAGCAGATGTATTAATTTTGTGATAAATCTTTTTGGATCTTTAGATATTTCTGATGCTTTTCTTATGCCTTTTCTTTTTCCTGTCCTCCCTTATCATGATTTCAATTTTCTTTTTTACTTTAGACGAAGGCATGCAATCCACAGTAGTGACTCGACTTCATCTTCCTCTTCTGAAGATGAACAGCATTTTGAGAGGCAGAGAAAAAGGAGTCGTAATAGGGCTATCAATAGGTAAGTGCCATATTGATGCCTTTTAAAACTAGCAAATAACTTTTTTAAAAATTGATAAGAAAACAGAATAATTTGGATATCAGTACAGGCTGATTGATTGAAAAGTTGCACAACATGTTAATGTATAAACTAGAAGGCTGTCTTGTTAGAAATATCTATAGTTGAAACGGAATAACAGATCAGAATATATATGACTATGATTTCTTGCCAGATCTGGTTTTTTTTTTTTTTTTGAGACAGTGTCTGGTTCTGTTGCCCAGGTTGGAGTACAGTGGCATGATCTGGGCTCACTGCAACCACCACCTCCTGGGTTCACATGACTCTCCTGCCTCAGCCTCCCAAGTAGCTGGGACTATAGGTGTGCATCACCACACCTGGCTTATTTTTGTAGTTTTAGTAGAGACGGGGTTTCGCTATATTGGCCAGGCTGGTCTCAAACTACTAGCCATAAGTTATCAACCCGCCTCAAGTTATCAACCCGCCTCAGCCTCCCAAAGCTCTGGAATTACAGGCATGAGCTACCATGCCCAGCCTGCTTGCCAAATCGTTGTATACAGCCCACAGTGGTTCTTGGCAAACAGTGACTTAAGGAAATAATCATTTGTTTTATCATTTCATGCATGTTTATTTGCTTATAATAATAAATTCTGAGGAACTCTTTTTTTTAAATTAAAGTAATTAATTCAAGAATTCTGAGGAACTCTTAAGGAAAAGAGAAGGCTTTACTCATTCATTTTATAACTCCTTGTAGTATAAGTACACATATACTAACCAACTTATTTGATTTTCCCAGTAATTACATAAGGGAGATAGAGTGAGGATTATTCTCATTTTACAGATGTGGTTGAGCGAATGAAAATGCAGTGCTTAGGTGCTTGGCTTGGTTTTTGTTTTTTTATTGTTGTTGTTTCTTTTTTGTTTTTTATAAAGACAGGTTCTCTTTCTGTCACTCAGACTAGAGTGGAGGCTAGGCTGGTCTCGAACTCCTGACCTCAAGTGACCTGCCCACCTCAGCCTCCCAAAGTGCTGAGATTATAGGTGTGAGCCACCACGCCAGGCCATAACTATTTCTGAAAGTAGTTAGGGAACTTCCAGCTTGTCCAACATGGTGAAATCCCATCTCGACTGAAAATACAAAAATTAGCTGGGTGTTGGGAGTGGGTACCTGTAATCCTAGCTACTCAGGAGGCTGAAGTAGGAGAATTGCTTGAACCGAGGAGGCAGAGGTTGCAGTGAGCCGAGATCACCCTGCTGCACTCCAGCCTGGGCAATAAGAGTGAGACTCTGTATTTAAAAAAAAAAAAAAGACAAAACAAAAAAAAGGAAGTAGTTAAGGAACTTGCTTGAGAGGATTGATGTTGGATCCAAATGCTGATAGACTACAAATATTTTTTCTGAGTGGTATTATAGCAGAGTTGTTACAGGTCTAGAGACAGACCACTTGTGTTTGATTCCTGGCCCTGCCATTTACTAGTTGGGTGATCTTGGACAAATTAGTTAATCTTGCTATGTCTTGGTTTTGTTTTAAAATAGAGAAAATAATAATACCTTCCTCATAAGACTGTGGTGAGGATTTATTGACTTAATTTGTAGAAAGCACCTAAAACTAAAACAGTGTCTGGCAAATGGTAAATACCCTATGTTAGACACCCCCATTAAAATGAAGATTTGTCCTGTCTGATTTCACCACCATGAATCACTTTATGGTACCTGTAGCATTTTGATATTTTTATTCGATTATATATCTTTAATTTCATAACAAAGCTTCAGATATAAATATTTCTAACACTTAAGTTCTGGACCTATTAAAATGAGGAAATTAAAATACATTTCTTAAGATTGCTCCAGTTGAAATTTAGATTTTTTTTTAAACTTAAATGTTTATATTCAAACATGGAATTTGGAAAGGCACGTGAGTTGATGAGTTTGTGTAGTTTTAAAAAATCTTTTTAAATAGGTGTCTGCCACTAAATTTTCGGAAAGATGAATTAAAAGGCATTTATAAAGATCGAATGAAAATTGGAGCAAGCCTTGCTGATGTTGATCCAGTGCAACTAGATTCTTCAGTAAGTACTCTGTTTTGAAACATATGCTTGAACTATGATGTGCTTTGTTTTAAAGTTAAAAAAGGAACCAATGATTTTTGGTTTTAGTCAAAACTCTAACCTTTAAAGATGTTTTTCGTTAATCTTCAGGTCACAATTAAGATATTATTAGTTGATGATGTGTGGGTTAGGTATAGTTAAGGTGTGGAGTGACACTTTAATCTGGACTCCAAATCTAAGAATGTAAATGTTCACTTCCATTACCAGGTACGATTTGATAGCATTGGTGGCCTGTCTAATCATATAGCAGCTCTAAAAGAGATGGTGGTGTTTCCATTACTTTATCCAGAAGTCTTTGAAAAATTTAAAATTCAACCCCCAAGGTAATTTAAATATATTTTTAATTTTGGCTGAAAATCTGTGCTATTCTTTTTTTCTCTTTTTCCTTTTCTTGAATTTCTCCTCAGAAATCTGTGCTATTCTTGCTTCTTTTAATTCTTATACCTTATTAACCCATTTTTAAGCCATAGTCCATTTTTCCCTTTTCATTATACAACTTTTTGCTCTACATCACCTTCATAGAAGCAGTAATTTAAATAAACTTTCAAAAATTGGTAAGCTTCCCCCATTATAAAAACAATATACCAGACCGGGCATGGTGGATCAAGCCTGTAATCTCAGCACGTTGGAAGACCAAGGTGGGTGAATTGCCTGAGCTCAGGAGTTTAAGACCTGCCTGGGCAACATGGTGAAACCCCATCTCTGCTAAAATACAAAAAATTAGCCTGGCATGGTGGCGTGCACCTGTAGTCCCAGCTACTGGTAGGCTGAGGCAGGAGAATTGCTTGAACCCGGGTGGTGGAGGTTGCAGTGAGCCAATATTGAGCCATTGCAGTCCAGCTTTGGCAACAGAGCAAGACTCCCATCTCCAAAAACAAATAAAAGTAATATACTGTATGTCAATCACAGATAAACATTGGTGGGTTTTAAATTAAATTTTTTAGTTTAAAAAATTAGTGTCAGGCATGGTGGCTCACACCTGTGATTCCAGTGACTTGGAAGACTGGGGCAAGAAAGTTGCTTGAGCTCAGGAGTTTGAGGTTGCAGTGAGCTATGATTGTGCCACTGTACCAGCCTAGGTGACTACAAGACCCCCATCTCTAAAAATAAGTCAGGAGGTTATTAATATTAAATAATATTTACTTCTTTTTTTTTTTCTTTTTTAATAGAGATGAGGTTTCATCATATTGGCCAGGCTGGTCTTGAACTCCTGACCTCAGGTGATCCTCCCGACTCAGCCTCCCAAAGTGCTGGGATTATAGGTGTGAGCCACCACGCCCAGCCCACCATTTACTTCTTGCAGGAAATGCTGGAATTGCCTAGTTAAAGTAATTTAATGAATTAAAATAACAAATTTCTTGAATTTTCTTTCACATTTCTTATATCTTACAATGTATATTTTTCCCCCATAAAAATTGAATTATATGATTGTGATATATTATTACATGTGCAGGGTAAGGTAATGTGATGAACATGATAAATGAATTTTTTATTTTGTCTCAGAGTTTTATTTACAGTTTCAATATTAATTTTACAGTATCACTATTAACTCCCAGGTTTTAAGTTGTGCTTTGTGGCATGAAACTATATAGTAATTCAGTTGTCTTACACATTTTAATTTTCTAATTAAATGAATCATGAAAGGGGTTTCTAATTTTTGTTTTAAAAGTCTGCTTTTTATATGGAATACTAAAATGTTAATGTATTATTTTACAGAGGTTGTTTGTTTTATGGGCCACCTGGAACTGGAAAGACTCTGGTTGCCAGAGCACTTGCCAATGAGTGCAGTCAAGGGGATAAAAGAGTAGCATTTTTCATGAGGAAAGGTGCTGATTGTCTAAGTAAATGGGTAGGAGAATCTGAAAGACAGCTACGATTGCTATTTGATCAGGTATGATGTTAAGATTTTATGTATGTGGATAGTTCTGTAATCTGTGCAGATGTGTGAGAGGATTAATCTTACGTTTAATCAGTGTTCTGAATAAACCCAGAAGAATTAGACTAAATATATAATCTTTCTAGATTATTTTCTTTTATATGTCAAGATGACACAGACCTACAGTGAACAGTTTTATAGTAAGAAGAGAAAGAAATAATTGGATCTTAGTTCTTTGGAGTCTTAGGCCTCATACCTAGGAAGAGACTGGTAATCTCATATTTGGAGAGATAGTGGTAGTGAATTATGTCTCAGTGTGGGAGTTGAAGACTAGTTCTACCCTAGAGAGGCTTTCGTTTTCAAATCCCAGATTGTATTGACAGCCCATTGTGAGATAATACATTCTTATCTACTGAGGCATATTGTTGCCAATGCTTTTAAATCTCTTTTTGGAACTCTCCTGAGGTTCTTTTTAATTTTATGTTTACAGAAATGGATAAAAACTGTAGCATCATGGTAAATAATGTTTCCCATCCTGACATGGAGGAAGACTATGTCACTGTCTTCTATTCTTTGTCTTATTTCTATAGTTAGTCTTCAGCAGATGTTTTTGTGTGTGTTCAGGAATGATGGCTATATAAAATATAAGGTGTATAACCAGTGGAGTGTCTTTTGAATACTTCTAGTTGAAAATGAAAATGAAACCATATTTCATTATAATTTACTTTGAATTCTTAAAACATGGTTATTGGAACCTACATTCAAATTTATAAATTATAAATAAATTGAGGCTGAGGCAGGAGAATTGCTTGAACCCAGGAGGCAGAGGTTGCAGTGAGCCAAGATCATGCCAGAATTTATTTATTTATATATTTATGTAATACATATATGTATTTATATACGTATATATAAATTCTAGTAAGCAAGTTTGAGAAAAGTTGATTGAAATAGTATGTATTCAGATTTATAAATTCTGGTAAGCATGTTTGAATGAAAATTGATTAAAATGGTTTATATTAAGTTTGTGTTTGAAACGTTTTATGGTAATAAATGACCACACAACCTACTTTGTAGGCCTATCAGATGCGCCCATCAATTATTTTTTTTGATGAAATCGATGGTCTGGCTCCAGTACGGTCAAGCAGGCAGGATCAAATTCACAGGTAAAACTTGCTTGATGGCACTTGAACATTTCTTCCTATTTCTTGAGTGGTATTGACATGTGAGATATAGAATGTTAAGTGGTGAAAGAAACTTTTTGCTAGTAGTTCTTTTTCTTGGTAGTAGAACCCTAGTATATAGTACAAAAATTAAAAGTGTGGACGGGTGCAGTAGCTCACGCCTGTAATCCCAGCACTTTGGGAGGCCAAAGTGAGTGGAT
>PVKP010046223.1:0-15699 GCA_004027715.1 Plecturocebus donacophilus | reverse complement strand
GACTGTATTCTAGCCTGGGCAATAAAACAAGAATCCCATTCTCTCTCCCTCTTTCTCTTCCTCTTTCTTTCTCTCTTTCATTCTTTTTTTCTTTCTTTTGCTGTTTCTTTCTCCTTTTCTCTCTTTTTCTAAAATCTCTTCCTCTTTCTTTCTCTTTCATTCTTTTTTTCTTTCTTTTGCTGTTTCTTTCTCCTTTTCTTTTTCTAAAATCTCTTCCTCTTTCTTTCTCTTTCATTCTTTTTTCTTTCTTTTGCTGTTTCTTTCTCCTTTTCTCTCTTTTTCTAAAATCTCTCTTCTTTTTATTCTAAAAAAAATAAAAAATAAAAAAAAAAAAACAGTATTATCCCTTTTCACAATTTAGAGTTTAGTCAATCACACATACAAAACCAAATTATACTGAAATGAAACTAAATGTGACAAGTTCCAGAAACATTAGACATCTGAGAAGGTGGCAGGGACATTAATTTTTCTAACAGATGACTGGGTGTGGTGGCTTATGACTGTAATCCCAGTACTTTGGTAGGCCGAGGTGGGAGGATCACTTGAGGTCAGGAGTTCGAGACCAGCCTGGCCAACATGTTGAAACTCTATTTAAAAAATAAAAAAAATAAAAAATTTCTAATAGAATTAACAGTTTACTAAAAGATGAAAAAAATAAGAACAAGAGGGAAAAAAAGACCAAAAAAAAACAGTTTACTGATGAGATTTACATTACCAAAACCTGCATCACCAGGCCAGGCATGGTAGCACACACCTAAAATGCCAGCTACTCAGGAGGCTGAGGCAGGAGGACCACTTGAGTCCAGGAGTTTGCATCCAGCTTGGGCAACATGGCCCCTCTATTTTCTTTTTTTTTTTTAAACCTTCATCACCAGAGACCTAAGAGGAGGTGGGGGAAAATGAAACATCAAATTAAGCCTTGTTAATAGCAAATCTTGAGAAGATGCACCTCAAGGCCAGAACAGAATAAAATTGCAGGAGAGAAGTTGATATACAGGAAAATCCAAACTATAAAATATATAATGCTGATGTTTAGAAACACCAACAGGGCAAAAAGCAGCCACTGAATATTATGAACATGTTTTGCTTTTGCTATTGAACGTGGAAAGGGGCAAGGACTCCACAATTAATCATATTAAACCCATTGTTCTTTCCAAGCTCCTACTGGCATTGCTCCCAGGAACTCCTTCCTCACTTCCCTAAAATCACAGAAAAGGGGAACCACTGTCATTGGGAAAAGCCAGCTGCTGCCCAGTAATCATCAAAGCACTATAAAGTAGACTAGTTCACCAAATGAATTTGAGGTACTTAAAGGTTGCATAACATTAGTGTTAAATTTAATATCAAAATCCAACACTTTTGCAGTTGGGATTATTTATCAAGTGGTAAATATCTTTGGTCAAAACTCTAACCATAGATTTCACTTGCAACAATCAACTGCAGCTAATCTGTAGCTATAATGAAAGGGAAAGACCAAATGCAAGTTGAAAATCATATGAACATTTAAAGTTATATAAAATGGGGGCAGGTGGGGTGGCTCATGCCTGTAATCCCAGCACTTTGGGAGGCCAAGGTGGGCAAATTACCTGAGGTCAGGAGTTTGAGACCAGCCTGGCCAACATGGCAAAACCCCATCTCTACTAAAAATACAAAAATTAGCTGGGCATGGTGGCAAGCACCTGTAGTTCCAGCTACTTGGGAGCCTGAGGCAGGAGAATCACTGAATCCAGGAGGCAGAGGTTGCAGTGAGCTGAGGTTGCAGTGAGCCAAGATCACACGACTGTGCTCCAGCCTGGGCAACAGAGCGAGACTCTGTCTTAAAATAATAATAATAAAGTTATATAAAATGGTGCCTTTTTTTTTTGAGCTATGTAAACTTAACTCAGTTTAAGAATTTTTTTCTATTTATTAGTCTATTATTATATATTCAATTAAGTAAAAATGTATTTGCCTCCTAGGAGAACATTGGTAAGACATTTATTACAATCTTTTTTAAATACTATAATTTTCTTGACAAGGGAGTGGGGACAAGGAATTATTTCAAATTATAGCATATGCATGTCTAGTAAAATAAGGACAGGTATCACCACATATCTTGTGATATATACTTGAAAGAATCAAGCTGACTTATAATTTATTCTACATAATAATTTAATAAATTAAACATTTAATTCTATACGGAATCAGCCTGAAAATTCTTAATAATGCAGTGAAAACAGAAGCCTTGGCGTCTGAAAACCTAGATTTTGTAAAGTCCTGCTTCTTGAAATGATCTTGTGTGAGACTTTAATTCTATTTCAATTAAATGCTTGCTGTATATCTATTAGATGTCAGGCACTGCACTGGCACTTGGAAATAAGCAAATCACAGTCGTGGCCATCAATTAATTAGGAAAAGGGAAGCAGGTATAAACAGACACTAAAGTTCCTAAAATGAAAGCTTTGTTCATTCAGTAAGCATCTTTTACACATCAATGTGCCACACTGTGCTAGACACCAAGGATAAAAGGAAGAATCAAAAAGACCAGAGTCCCATAAGAGTATAAGGAAAGAACACAGAAAAACTACCCTGCCTTTTTTGTAGGATTGTTGTGTTAACTGTTAAGCACTATTTACAAGTGAAAGCAAGACAAATCCAAAACCACGTATCTCAGCCAAAGGGTGAGGTATTAATTGTACAATTTCTACAGTTACGTCCAGAGCTGTCATAACCAAAATGCCTTTGAGTTTCTTTACAATAAAAAGCAAAGGAGAAAAAAACTTCTAAGAAATGGCCATTTGTGTAAAAATTACATTGAGATAGAGGAAACATAAATGGGGTATATAAAGGTAGCTAAAACTGAAAACTTATTTTTAACACATCCAGGAAATTATGCCATACATTTTTGCTTATACAACAATATTATCTACTTATGAACAATGACACTAGCCTAAATTTTTTTTAATTACTTTTGGATTAAGGAGAAAACTTAATAATCTGGTTGGCAGATTAGCTTAACATGTGCGATATCTTTGGCTGAGTTAAAGTTACCAGTGGCATGGTTACCAAAACAGGCATGCAAGCAAGCTTGTGCTTGTTCTGTCTCTCTTCCCCCGCCACTTCGGAAAAACTGCATGCAGTGCTGCAGGATCACACAAAATAAATACAGGAAAGAAGAGGGAAGGGTTGGGTGGGGAGGTGAGCAAAGCTCTACCAGTGGAAGGCGTTCCACAAGAATTGCTACAGGGTCAAAAGTTTACAGTGGTTTCAATTTCACCTTTTAGTAGCCAATCAGGAAACAGAGGCTGCATGCTGACCCCTCCGGCTGCAAATGAACATTAACTCATTGGCTACCAGGATTGTACATTTTCCTTTTCTTGCAGGGCTTTCCCTTTTACTTTTAAGGGCAGGGGAGTGGAGAAGTCAAAGAACAAGATAAGTTCAAGGGGACAATTTTATTCAAGACAATATATTTTAAACAGGTGTATGAGGAGAGAAATGATCAAGTAATTATCTTCTTTCTCCTTGAAATCTGAGTTTCTTCATCCTGTAATATCTAACAAACCAATCATTAATGCTACTATTAAGACAAAGAATGAATTTAGGCAGGTAAAGGAGATGTATTTGCCTCCATGAGGCTGCAATTCTAAGAACAATTTATAGGATGGTAAAAAGATAATATTGGTTGTGTATCCAGTAAATTCTTTAAAAATAAATCAGATAATTAAGACATTTAACTGAAGGATTTACCTATACCAATTTTTTTATTTGCATAGATTCCCTACCTCTCCTCAAATCATTAATACACATATGCAATATTCCTCTATCCTTTTCATAATGTGGATCTACAGAAATACAGGCAGAGCTCCTAAAGTTTAAATTGTCTTTTCTTGTATTTCAGTACTCGGGAGTAACTCTATATAATAAACTCAGGAATGAACCATTTGTCAGTAGGTACAACTGCTCCCTAATTAATTTATGTAAATTTCTTCAAAATATAGAAACCAATAAACTAATCCATTAAATACTATTTTCAACATTCTATATTTAACATTGAGCAAGGCTAAAATAAAAACCTCTACTATATACACCTTAACTGGACTACATTTAAAAACCAGATGCCTTTGAAGCTAAAAGTGAAATCGCTATATTACATGTTCTCCTATCAAAATTAGTCAAATCCTAAATGAACACATTGTGAATTTGTAGTTAGCAGTATTTCTCTCTTTGACACAATAGACAGCTGAATTTTAACATACTCATTGACTTAAATTCATGTTTACATTAAGAATATCCTGTAGGTACCACCACTGCCTAACAAAACAATTTCATGTAGGATATTAGTTCTTATCCAAACCAGCGAAGTAAGACACCAGCTATTTCTGGAAACATGAAAGTAAGCAAATGTACAGAAATGCTTACTCAACTGCTGAAGGGTTCCAAAATAACTTCAGTGTTTAAAGTTTATACAGCAATATAATGTCAGTTAAGATAGTAAATAAACTCAATGCTGATATAATATAGTATTTTCTTAATTCAGCATTAAAAGAAGTAATTTTCTAGTAACAACTCCCAAACCTTCATGATTTAAGTTTATGCATATTTGGCAATAAAAAGACTATTTTAAAATAGACCTAGTTGTTTTTTTAACATGGCTTGCAAAAGTTTTACATATATGTATATATAGATACATATATTAAATTAGGGGTCTTCTGTATATCTTCTTTTTACAAAATGGCCTCATTTTGAAAGAAAATGGATGCGATAAAATTTTACATCACGTCAGCATGTTAGCAAGAAGCTTTTTTGTGTGTTCTGAATTTGATTAATACAACCCAAGGTCACTTCCTGAAAGATGCCTAGCACTGCAGCTGCAGGCAAACTAGGCTCTAGCATAAGGCTGGGGGAAGGGAATGGGTGATGGCATTATTATTAACACTCAAATAGGATTCCATCTCCACTAGCAGCTACGGGGGAACAGGGGAGGTTGCGGAAGATTCCAGAGTTCCTAGCATATTAAGATTGAAATATTTCCATTCCTTAATACTTAAAAATAGAAGTGTAATTAAATATATAATGCTAATGTCAAAATTATATCAGATATCCTCATTGCCACAATGTACAAAAACATTTTACATAATACTATACAAATCATTTAATGCCAGACATTGCGTCGAATGCTGAGTTTACACTAAAACATTCAGTTTACACTGAAGTCAACTCAACATTCAACACAATGCTAAGTATGACCTGTACTTGCTATGCAAAGCATATACAAAGCAAGATACAGGCCCTTGAAGAAAACAGAATCAGATTCAGAAAGGGTAGGGAGCACAATAGAGTGACAAAATTATATTATCAAGTTGTGTAGAAAATACAAATAGCACTTTTGAACATGTAGACAAGATAAAAAGGCCACCCTTCAAAAACCAAGGGTGGCCTTCAAGTTATGAAGGTAGACATTTAAAACACAAAAGCCTATATTGGAAAATATTTCATAAAGTTTTGTTCTGAAATTCAATTTAAATTTTCATTTTACATGAAATTCTAAATTTTCATTTTACCAACATTAATACAAATATTACTGTGCCTTGTGCTCAAAAAAAATCAAAATATACATAGTAGCCACTAGAAAAAACATCTCCTTGAATAATTAATAATAATTTATTAAGCAGCCACAATGCATAGCTAGGAAACCATAGTAATTACTTTGTTGTACTCTGAAGTTCTTTACACATTTCGATTCATTGATAAAACGGCAGGTACAGTCAGGAAATCTACATGTTCCTTGTAATTTTATACATGTAATCTTAGAAAAATTTAATTGTGTGTACCTTTTTCCTATGTACCAAATGTGGTTTATACTTTATCTATGATATTCCACAGAGACAAAGAAGCAGCAAAGCACTGCTGTATTTTTAATGGTTGTATGACAAATGCAAAACCTGGCCTTTTTATCTTGTCTACATGTTCAAAAGTGCTATTTGTATTTTCTACACAGCTTGATAATATAATTTTGTCACTCTATTGTGCTCCCCACCCTTTCTTTGAAGTCTGATACAGTAATTTCAACAACAAAACTGAACAAATAATGTTAGACGCTCAAGTTTAAACAAACTGACTGCTTGAATTTTTGAATGTCAATGACTGGTAGGAAAAGGGTTGTTATTTAATAGTCATGGAGCATTCTGTATGTCAAAGGATTTTTTAAATCATTTTAGGAAAAGGAAAGCAACCAAATAAAAACATACTGTGAGAAATCCCTGTATTTAGAGAATCTAATCCCTAGGTGTGGCTAAGAATGCCACTTCAAAAAGATCCCATCACATACCTTTGAAATAGGACAAACTGGAAAGACAAAGGTAAAATTAAATTAGTTATTCATACTCCCTCTCCCCAAAACACCTGTGGGGCAGTGAAAAGGAATGAATTTTTCCTGGCCCCTACAGGCATACCTCATTTTATTGTGCTTTACAGATATTGCGCTTTTTACAAATTGAGGTTTATGGCAGCCCTGCTTCAAGTAAGTGTATTGGTGCCATTTTTCCAACAGCATTTGCTCACTTTATATGCCTCCCTTACATTTTGGTGATTCTCATATTATCTCAAACTTTTTCATTTTTATGGAAGGGAGGGAGGGAGGGAGGAGGGAAGAAGGGAGGGAGGAAGGGAGGGACATTTCTCACTCTAAATCAAAAGCTAGAAATGGGCCGGGCACAGTGGCGCACACCTGTAATTCCAGCATTCTGGGAGGCCAAGGTGGGTGGATGACTTAAGGTCAGGAACTCAAGACCAGCCTGGCTAACATGGTGAAACCCCGTCTCTACTAAAATAAAAATTAGCTGGGTGTGGTGGTGCGCACCTGCAATCCCATCTACTTGGTAGGCTAAGGCATGAGAATCACTTGAACCCGGAAGATGGAGGTTGCAATGAGCTGAGATCACACCACTGCACTCCAGCTTAGGCAACAGAGAGAAGTCTGTCTTAAAAAAAAACAAACAAACAAACAAAAAAACAAAAATGACTAAGCTTAGTGAGGAAGGCATGTCAAAAGCTGAGCCAGGCTAAAAGCTAGACCTCTTGCACTAAACAGTCAAGTTGTGAATGCCAACAGACAAGTACTGTTTTTTTCTGTTACTAGATACTGGGTCTCGTTCTATGGCTCAGGCTGGGGTGCAGTGGTGCAATCACAGCTCATTGCAGCCTTGAACTGCTAGCTGTTCAAGTAATTCCCCAACCTTAGCCTCAAAAAAAGTTCTTAAGAGACATTTAAAAGTGCTACTCCAATAAACACAGGAATAACAAGAAAGTAAAACAGCCTTATCACTGGTAAGAAGAATGTTTTCATGGTCTGGATAGATCAAACCAACCATAATATTTCGTAAGCCAAAGCAAGACTGTAACTCTCTTCAATTCTATGAGGGCTGAGACAGTTCAAGAAACTGAAGAAAAGTTAGAAGAGGTTGATTCATGAGGTTTAAGGAAAGAACCCATCTACATAACATAAAAATGAAAGGGCCAGGTGCAGTGGCTCACACCTGTAATCCCAACACTTTGGGAGGCCAAGGCAGGCAGATCACTTGAGCCCAGGAATTGGAGACCAGTCTAGGCAACATCGTGAAACCCTGCCTCCACAAAGAACAAAAAAATAAGCCAAGTATGGTGGCATGTGTCTACAGTCCAAGCTACTCAGGAAGCTGAGGTGGGAGGATCGCTTGAGTCTGGAGGCAGAGGCTACAGTAAGCTGAGATTGCACCACAGCACTGCAGCCTGCATGACAGAAGGAGATCCTGTCTTGGAAAAAAAAAAAAAAAGAACTATGCTTAATCTATTCTACCTGTGCATTATAAATGAAACAATAAAGCCTGAAGGACATCTGTTTACAGCATGGTTTACTGAATATTTTAGGTCCACTGTTGAGACCTACCACTCACAAAAAAATCCAAAATACTACTGCTGGCAGGGCACTGTGGCTCACGCCTGTAAACCCAGCACTTTAGGAGGCTAAGGCATTTGGATTGCTTGAGGTCAGGATTTCGAGACCAGCCTGGCAAATGGTGAAACCCCACCTCTACTAAAAATACAAAAATTAGCTAGGCATGGTGGTGTGTGCCAGCAGTCCCAGCTACTCTGGAGGCTGAAGCACAAGAATCACTTGAATACAGGAGGCATAGGTTACAATGAGCCAAGATCATGCCACTGCCCTCCAGTCTGGGCCTGTAATTCCAGTACTTTGGGAGGCCAAGGCAAGTGGATTATCTGAGGCCAGGAGTTCTAGACCAGCCTGGCCAACATGGTGAAACCCCATCTCTAGTAAAAATACAAAAATAAGCCAGGCATGGAATCTCAGCTACTCAGGAGGCTGAGGCAGGAGAAGTGCTTGAACCTGGGAAGCAGAGGTTGCAGTGAGCCAAGACTGTGCCACTGCACTCCAGCCTGAGTGACAGAGGAAGACTCTGTCTGAAAAAATACATATGTATATATTACTGCTCGTTGACAATGCACCTGGTCACCCAAGAGCTCTGACAACAATATACCAAGGGATTAATGTTGTTTCATGCCCATTAACACAACATCCATTCTGCAGTCCATGGATTATGGAATAATTTTAACCTTCAAGTATTACCATTTAAGACATATTTCATAAGGTTATAGCTGCCATAGATAGTGATTCCTGTGATGGATATGGGCAAAGTGAAATGAAAACCTTCTGGTAAAGATTTGCCATTCTAGATGCCATTGAGAACATTTCTGATTCATGGGAGGAGGTCAGAATATCAACACAAATAGGAGTTTGAAAAAAGTTGATTCCAACTCTAACGGATGACTTTGAAGGGTTCAGGACTTCAGTGGAGGAAGTAACTGGGAATGTGGTAGAAACAGGAAAAGACATGGAATCTGAAGATGTGACTGAATTACTGTAACCTCATGACAAAACTTCAACAGATGAGGTGTTTGAACAGTGGCTCCCTTTTTTTTTTTTTTGGAGACAGGGTCTTACTCTGTCACTCATGAGGGCTGAAATGCAGTGGCCTGACACAGCTCACTGCAGCCTCAACTACCCAAGCTCAAGCAATCATCTTGTCTCAGCTTCCTGAGGAGCTGGAGTACAGGCATGCGCCAGCACACCTGGCTAATTTTTGTATTTTTTATAGAGATAGGGTTTCACCATGTTGCCCAGGCTGGTCTCAAACTCCTGAGCTCAAGTGATCCGCCTGCTGGGATTACACTTGTGAGCCACCACACACCCAGCCTTAAGGAGCTGCTTCTTATAGCTGATCAAATAGTTTCATGAGATGGCATCTACCCTTGGTGATGATTCTGTGAACATCCATTGAAATCATAAAAAAAGGACCTAGAGTATTACATAAACATAGTTCCTTAAAGGAGTGGCAGGGTTTTGAGAGGGCTGACTTCTGTTGTTGCTGTTCCAACAGGGTCTCTGTCACCCAGACTGGAGTGCAGTGGCACAATCTCGGCTCACTACAACCTCCACCTCTCGGTTTCAAGCAAGTCAATTCTCATGCCTCAGCCTCCCAAGTAGCTAGGATCACAGGCATCTGCCACCACGTCTGGCTAATTTTTGTATTTTTAGTAGAGACAGGGTTTTACCATGTTGGCCAGGCTGTTCTAAAATTCCCGACCTTCAGGTGATCCGCCTGCTTCAGCTTCCCAAAGTGCTGGGATTACAGGCATGAGCCATGGTGCTCATTTGTCCCAGTCACCCCAGTCTTTATTAACCACCACCCTGATCAGTCAGCCATTTTTAAAAAAAAAAAAAATTATTATTCATCTTAAATTGTAGCAAAATAAAAAACAAAACCAAAAAATACACGTATTTTATTTTTTTTGGAGGTGGAGACAGGGTCTGGCTGTGTTGCCCAGGCTGGAGTACAATGGCACAATCTTGGCTCACTGCAACCTCTGCCTCCCAGGCTCAAGCGATCCTCCCACCTCAAGCGATCCTCCCACCTCAGCCCCCTGAGTAGCTGTGACTATAGGCGTGTGCCACCATGCCCAGGTAATTTTTGTTATTTTTTATAGAGAGGGGGTCTTGCCCAGGTTGGTCTCAAACTCCTGGGCTCAAGTGATCCTTCTGCCTCAACTTCTCAAAGTGTTGAGATTATAGGCATGAGCCACTATGCCTGGCCAGTTTTTTAAATTAATTATTATGTATTTTTTTTTTTGTAGAGACAGGGTCTCCCTATGTTGCCCAGGCTGGTCTTGAACTCCTAAGCTCAAGTGATCCTCCTGCCTCGGCTTGGGAGGCTGAGGCAGGAAAACTGCTTGAACCTAGAAGGCAGAGGTTGTCGTGAGCTGAGATCACACCACTGCACTTCAGCCTGGGCGACAGGGTGAAACTCCGTCTCAAAAAAAAAAAATTAAATTTGTCCCAGCCACTGCAGCCTTCATTAATCAACTTTCTGATCAGTCAGCAGCCATTAATACTGAGGCAAGACACCCTCAGCATCAAGATTTACAGCTTTCTAAATGTTAAGATGAGCATTAGCATTTTTTAGCAATAATTTTTTTTTTTTTTTTTTTTTAGACAGAGTTGTCAGGCTCTGTCACTGAGGCTGGAAGATAGTGGCACAATATTGGCTCAGTGAAGCCTCTGCCTCCCACCTCAAGTGATCCTCCCACCTCAGCCTCCCAAGTAGCTGGGATTACCAGCACATACCACCACCACACCTGGCTAATTTTTATATTGTTTTGGTAGAGATGGAATCTTGCCATGTTGCCCAAGCTGGTCTCTAATTCGGGAGCTCCAGGGATCCATCCACCTCAGCCTCCCAAAGTGCTGAGATGAGCCACCCCACCTGGCCACAATAAAGTGTTTTTTTAAATAAGGTATATACATTGTTTCTTTAGACATACGCTACTGCACACTTAACAGAATACAGTGTAAACATAACTTTTAATGCACTGGGAAACAAAAAAATTTGTGACTCATTTTATTACAATATTCATTTTATCACAGTGGTCTGAGGTATGCCTCTATTTTCTTCTACTATGTGAACTATTACAAAGGTAACAGAGAAAAATGCACAGACTTACAGTAGCTACCTAGCTTCTTGCCGCAGTCTGGCACAAAGGAAGTGCCATCATTCCTCCTTGGTTTTATTCAATGCATTCCTCACTTGGCAAGGAAAGTAAACACAACTGGATCCACAGCAGTTTGCTGCCTGGTCTTCTTCCGGAACCAATGCAGCTTCTGTGCCAAAAATAGAACTTGAAAGGAAATACTGACTATAAAACAAAAGCAAACAAAATAGTGGCCTGCATGTCTTCTTACTCTGCCAGAGTTGTTTTTAACAAAAGACTCAAAAGCCACCGGGTATGGTGGTTCATGCCTGTAATCCCAACCCTTTGGGAAACTGGAGGAACACTTGAGGCCAGGAGTTCAAGACCAGCCTTGACACAGAAAGACCCCATCTCTACAAAAAGAAAATAAGTAGCCAGACATGGTGGTTCACACCTGTAATTCCAGCACTTTGGGAGGCCAAGGGGGGTGCATCACCTGAGGTTACAAGTTTTGAGACCATCCTGGCCAACATGGTGAACCACTGTCTCTATTAAAAATATAAAAAATTAGCCGGGCATGGTGGCAGGTGCCTGTAATCCCAGCTACTTGTGAGGCTCAGGCAAGAGAATCACTTGAACTAAGGAGGCACAAGTTGCTGTGAGCCAAGACTGTGCCATCGCACTCCAGGCTGTGTAACAACAGAGAAACTCAGTCTCAAAGAAAAAAGAAAGAAAAGAAAAGAATTAGCCAGGTGTGATGACATGGACCTTTAGTCTCAACTACTTGGGAGGTTGAGGTGAGAGGATGACTTGAGCCCAGGAGTTTGAGATTGCAGCGAGCTGTGATTGCACTACTGCTCTGCACTCTAGGCAACAGTGCAATACCCTAACTCTTAAAAAAAAAAAAAAAAAGACAAATATTTTCTGTTACATCAAACTGGATAGACTGGCTATCATATAATTTTAAAATTCTGTTTAAAAAAAAAATACAAAGTATGGCTGGGCACGGTGGCTCACACCTGTAATCCCAGCACTTTAGGAGGCCAAGGCAGGTGGATCATGATTTCAAGAGATCCAGACCATCATGGCCAACATGGTAAAATCCTGTCTCTACTAAAAATAAAAAAATTACCTGGGCATGGTGGCACGTGCCTGTAGTCGCAGCTACTCAGGAGGCTGAGGGAGGAGAAATGCCTGAACCAGGGAGGTAAAGGTTGCAGTGAGCCGAAACTATGCCACTGCACTCCAGCCTGGGCGACAGAATGAGACCCCCATCTCAAAAAAAAAAAAAAAGCAAAACTATAGAGACAATGAAATGATCGACGGTTGCCTGAGATTGCAGGGAAGTGGGAAATGAATAGGTGGAGCATAGATTTTTAAGGTAGTGAAACTACTCTGTATGACGTTTTAATGGCAGGTGATTGTAAATTTGCCCACACCCACATAATACACAACATCCTATGAATTAATCATAATGTAAGCTATGAACTCTAGGTAATGATATATCGGCGTAAATTCATCAACTGTAACAAATGCACCACTCAGGCAGGGGGTTAATAGAGGAAGGTAAGCACATATGGGAAACCTCTGTACCTTCCTCTAAATTTTCCTATAACCTTAAACTGCTCTAAAAAAAAAAAAAAAATAGCTTAAGCAAGGTGCAGTGGTTCATGCCTGTAATCCCAGCACTTTGGGAAGCTGAGGCAGGAGAATCACTGGGAGCCTGGAGTTGTAGACAAGCAAGCAACATAGCAAGACCCTGTCTCTATGAAATTTTTAAAAAATTCACTGGGCATGCTGGCACAGGCTTGTAGTCCTAGCTTCTTGGGGAGGCTGAGGCAAGAGGATCACTTGAGTCCAGGAATTGGAAGCTTCAGTGAGCTATAAACATGCCACTAGCAGGGCGCGGTGGCTCACGCCTATAATCCTAGCACTTTGGGAGGCTGAGGTGGGTGGATCACCTGAGGTTAGGAGTTCAAGACCAGCCTGGCCATCATGGTGAAACCCCATCTTTAAAAAATAAAAATAAAAATAAAAAAACATGTCACTGCACTGCAGTCTGGGCAATAGATCAAGACCCTGTCTCTTTTTTTTTTTTTTTTTTAAAGTCAACTTAAAAAAAAATTGGCCAGCCCAGTAGCTCAAGCCCATAATCCCAGCACTTTAGGAGACTGAGGCAGGCAGACTGCTTGAGCTCAGGAGTTCCAGACCAGCTTGGGCAACATGACAAAACCCTGTCTCTACAAAACATACAAAAAATTAGCAGAGCATGATGGCATGCATCTGTGATCCCAGCTACTCAGGAGGCTAGAGGCTGTAGAGGGAGGATTGCCTGAGCCCCAGAGGTCAAGCTGCAGTGAGCCAAGATCGTATCACTGAACTCCAGCCTGAGTGACAATGAGACCCTATCTCACAAAAAAGAAAAAAATCACGAGGGATGAGACTACATATTGGGTACAGTGTACACTGCTCGGGTACACCTAAAAACTCAGAAATCATCACGAAAGAACTCATCCATAACTCAAAAACTATTTGGTTACTCATGTAACCAAAACCATCCATAACTCCAGAACTATTGAAATTTAAAAATCTTTTTAAATCAAAGCAAGCCACAGACTGAGAAACATGTTTAACACATCAAAGATTTACTCCAAAATACATAAAGAACTCTTCAATGACAAAATGGTAACACAAGAAACCAGTTAAAAGATGGACAAAAGACACCTCACTGAAGATACACAGATGGCAAATAAGCATATGAAGATGCTGGACATCGTGTCATTAAAGGACTACTAATTACAACAACAATGAGATACAACATACCTACTGGAATGGCTAAAATCTTTTTTAAAAACTGACAATACCAAATGTTATGAGCGTGCAAAGTAACAAGAGCTCTCATTCATTGCTGGTGAGGATGCAAACGGTACAGCCAATTTGGAAGACAGTTTGGCAGTTTTTCACAAAGCTAAAACCTAGCTTAACCATATGATCCAGCAATCACACTTCTAAGTATTTATCCAATTATGATCCAGCAATCATGCTTTTAAGTATTTATCCAATAATGATCTAGCAATCACACTTCTAGGTATTCATCCAATTGAGTTGAAAACATGTCCTTATGGCCCGGCACAATGGCTCATGTCTGTAATCTCATCACTTTGGGAGGACAAAGCGGGCAGATCACTTCAGGTCAGGAGCTCAAGACCAGCCTGGCCAGCATGGTAAACAGTGTCTCTACCAAAAATACAAAAAGCCAGCCATGGTAGCACACGTCTGTAATCCCAGCTATCGGTGGCTGAGGCAGGAGAATTGCTTGAAACCAGAAGACAAAGGTTGCAGTGAGCCAAGATCATGCCATTGCACTCCAGCCAGGGCAACAGAGCAAAAGTGTCTCCAAAAAAATATATAAGGTCAGGTGCACCTGTAATCCCAGCACTTTGGGAAACAAAGGCAAGCGGATCATCTGAGGTCAGGAGTTCGAGACCAGCCTGGTCGACATGGTGAAACCCCGTCTCTATTAAAAATACAAAAATTAGGCCAGGCATGGTGGCTCACACCTGTAATCCCAGCACTTTGGGAGGCAGAGGCATGCAAATCATCTAAGGTCAGGAGTTCAAGACCAGCCTGGTCAACATGGCAAAACCCCTTCTCTACTAAAAATATGAAAATTAGCTCGTTGTGGTGGTGTATGCCTATGGTCCCAGCTACTTGGGAGGCTGAGACACAACAACTGCTTGAACCAGGGAGGCGGAAGTTACAGTGAGCGGAGATTGTGCCACTGCACTCCAGCTTGGGTGAAAAGAGCAAGACTCCACCTAAAGGGGAAAAAAAAAATCACTGAGGAGTAGGCTAAGCGCGGTGGCTCACACCTGTAATCCCAGCACTTTGGGAGGGCAAGGTGGGAAGATGCTTGAGCACAGGAGTTCAAGACCAGCCTGGGCAACACAGAGAGATCGCTCCCCAATCTCTACATAAATAACTAAAGAGAAAGAAAACCTGCCTGAACAGATTCTTTTTTCTTGAGATGGAGTCTCACTCTGTCACCCAGGCTGGAGTGCAGTGAGTCGAGATCTGTTCAGGCTGGGCACAATCTCGGCTCACTGCAACCTTCAACTCCCTCGTTCAAGCAATTCCCCGGCCTCAGCCTCCTGAATAGCTGGGATTACAAGTGCACACCATCACGCCCGGCTAATTTTTTTGTGTTTTTGGTAAAGACAGAATTTCACCACGTTGGCCAGACTGGTCTCGAACTCCTGACCTCAGACAGTTTGCTTGTCTCGCCCTCCCAAAGTGCTGGGATTACAGGCGTGAGCCCGGCCTGAACAGATTTTTTTTTTTTTTAAGAATAAAAGAGAGAAAGAAAGAGGAAGAGATTTTAGAAAAAGAGAGAAAAGAAGAAAGAAAGAAACAGCAAAAGGAAGAAAAAAAAGAATGGAAGAGAGAAAGAAAGAGGAAGAGATTTTAGAAAAGGAGAGAGAAAGAAACAGCAACAGAAAGAAAGAAAAAAAAAGAATGAAAGAGAGAAAGAGGAAGAGAAAGAGGGAGAGAGAACGGGATTCTTGTTTTATTGCCCAGGCTAGAATACAGTCTAAAAATGGGTATTAAAAACCTCTTTTATGCCAATAATTGTGCTTAACAATGGAGACAGGAAGGAATAGGGGATGAAAATAACAAATAAGCAGACAACCAATA
>PVKP010046222.1:0-15699 GCA_004027715.1 Plecturocebus donacophilus | reverse complement strand
TGTTTTGTGGATTTGTGGTAGGAGAGTTCTGTAAATATTTGTTAAGTCTAGTTGTTCCAGGTCTGAGTTCAAGTCCTGGATATCCTTGTTGATTTTCTATCTCGTTGATCTATGTAATATTGACAGTGTAGTGTTAAAGTCTCCCACTATTATTGTGTGGGAGTCTAAGTCTCTTTGTAAGTCATTAAGAACTTGCCCTGTGTATCTGGGTGCTCCTGTAATGAGTGCATATATATTTAGGATCGTTAGCTCTTCTTGTTGCATTGATCCTTTCACCACCATGTAATGTCCCTCTTTGTTTCTTGTGTTCTTTGTTGTTTTAAAGTTTATTTTATCAGAGATGAAAATCACAGCTTCTGGTAATGCTATCTCGCTGTTTTGCCCATTAGTTGATGTAGATTCTTCATTATGGTGATGCTCTTTACCTTTTGGTATGTTTTTGGAATGGCTGATACTGGTTGTTCCCGTCCATGTGCAGTGCTTCTTTCAGAAGCTCTTGTAAAGCAGGCCTGGTGGTGATGTAATCTCTGAGTACTTGTTTGTTCGCAAAAAATTTTATTTTTCCTTGGCTCATGCAGCTTACTTTGGCCGGATATGAAATTCTAGGTTTAAAGTTCTTTTCTTTAAGGATGTTGAATGTTGGCCCCCACTCTCTTCTGGCTTGTAGGGTTTCTGCTGAGAGGTCTGCTGTGAGTCTGATGGGCTTCCCTTTGTAGGTAACCTGACCCTTCTCTCTGGCTGCCCTTAGCATTTTCTCCTTCTTTTCAACTCTGGTGAATCTAACGATTATGTGCCTTGGGGTTGCTCTTCTTGAGGAATATCTTTGTGGTGTTCTCTGTATTTCCTGGACTTGAATATTGGCCTGCCTTGCTAGGTTGGGGAAGTTTTTCTGGATAATATCCTGAAGAGTATTTTCCAGCTTGGATTCATTCTCTTTGTCACATTCAGATACATCTATCAAACATAGATTAGGTCTTTTCACATAGTCCCATATTTCTTGGAGACTTTGTTCATTCCTTTTTCCCCTTTTTTCTGTCGTCTTGCCTTCTCGTTTTATTTCATTGAGTTGATCTTTGACCTCTGATATCCTTTCTTCTGCTTGGTCAATTCGGCTGTTGAAACTTGTGCATGCTTCACGAAGTTCTCCTGTTGTGTTTTTCAGCTCCATCAATTCACTTATGTTCTACTCTAAGTTGTCCATTCTCGTTAACATTTTGTTAAATCTTCTTTCAAAGTTCTTAGTTTCTTTGCATTGGGTTAGAACATGTTCTTTTAGCTCACAGAAGTTTCTTACTATCCACCTTCTGAAGCCTGATTCTGTGAGTTCATCACACTCATCCTCTGTCAAGCCTTGTTCTATTGCTGATGAGCAGCTGCGATCCCCTGTAGAAGGAGAGGCATTCTGATTTCGGGTGTTCTCAGCCTTTTTGCACTGGTTTCTTCCCATTTTTGTGGATTTATCCACCTGTCATCTTTGTAATTGCCGACTTTCAGATTGGGTCTCTGAGTGGACGTCCAGCTTGTTAGTTATTAAATTTTCTCTGTTTCTTAGTTTTCCTTCGGGGGCGCTCCTTCCACACAGAGCTGGGCCTTCCCAGGTTCAGCTGTGCTTGCTCTCTCCTCAGTGCTTCCAATTGCTGATCTCCTTGTGGGGATGGGACCAGCGGAGCCTTTGGGCACCAGTCCCGTACAATCTGCACCAAGAAGCGCCGCGCCAGCCAAAAGAGTTGCGCTGGTGATCTGGGTGGCTCCTTCGCCGGGAATCTCCTAGTCTGTGGGCATCAAAAATTTGTCTGCAATTGCAGCATCCACTTGCTCTCTGCGCTTTCACTGGGAGCTACAATCCTGAGCTGCTGCTACGAGGCCATCTTGGATCTCTCTCTGCCCAGTGATGAAATTTTTTTCTGTTTCTTAGTTTTCCTTTGGCAGACGCCCGTTCCCCACAGAACTGGACCTTCCCGGGTTCGCTGTGCTTGCTATCAAACTCTCAGTCCTCAGCGCTTCCAATTGCTGTTTTCCTTGTGGGGATGGGACCAGCTGAGCCCGTCCATCCCATATACTCTGCACCGGGAAGTGCCACGCTGGGACGCTGGCAAAACAGCCGCGCCAGCCAAAAGAGTCACGCTGGTGACCCGTCTGTCTCCTCTGCCGGGAATCTCCCGGTCTGTGGGCAACAAAAATTCGTCGGAAAGTGCGGCATCCACTCGTTCTCTGCGCTTTCACTGGGAGCTACATTCCTGAGCTGTTGCTAATCGGCCATCTTGGATCTCTCTCTCGCATTATAACATTTTCAATGAATGAAACTCCTTTCAGCATCTTGGATATATAGGGCATATATAGTGCCAATATACTTCCTCAGGATGTGTTTTTTTTTTGAAGGATTTTATATTATTTGGTAGTACAATTTTGATGATGATATTATTCCCACCTGAGAGCTTTCTTTAAAAAATTATAACTAACAATATGACACACTTTCCTTCTGACTGATTTTTGACAAAGTCACTGGTTATCTCATTAGGCTGTGCTTATAAATGACACATCGTTTTTATCTTGCAGCTCCCAAAATTTTCTCATGTGTAATTTTTAAAATTTTGCTAATATGTGTGTTTGTTATAAATACTGTTGTGTATATCCTAGTTTGTTCAGAATTTTCATTTTTTTTTCTTTTTCTGAGACAGAGCAATGCCTGTCACCAGACTGGTGTACAGTAGCTGCAATCTTAGCTCACTGCAACCTCTGCCTCCTGAGTTCATGCGATTCTCTTGCCTCAGCCTCTTGAGTAACCTGGATTACATCACCTGCCACCACACCCAACTAATTTATTTTTTAGACGTTGTTTCATTCTTCTTGCACAGGCGAAAGTGCAATGGTGTGCTCTCGGCTCACCGCAACCATCACTTCCTGGGTTCAACCGAATCTCCAACTCAGACTCCCAAATAGCTGGGACTACAGGCGCATGACCCCATACCGGGCTAATTTTTTGTATTTTTCTTAGAGATGGAGTTTCACTGTGTTAGCCAGGGTGGTCATGATGTCCTTACTTTGTGATCTGCTGGCCTCAGCTTCCCAAACGGTTGGGATTACAAATGTGAGCCACAGTGCCTGGACAAAAGTTTGTATTTTTAGTAGAGACTGGGTTTCACTATGTAGGCCGGGATGGTCTTGGTCTCTTAACCTAGTGATCTATCCACCTCACCTCCCAAAAAGCTGGGATTACAAGTGTGAGCCACTGTGCCTGGCCCATTTTTTTCTTTTAAGAAACTTTTCAGTTATTTTTTATATCCACAGTTTCTGATTTTTGCTATTTTAACATGTCTTGTTATTCCCAGTGTTTGATATTTGGTAATTCTTTGTGTTTTTATTTCACTTGCTCAATATTATTCAGTTTTGTTTATTTATTTATTTATTTTTCTGGATTGGAGACTTTTTCTGTCACCCAGGCTGGAGTTCAGTGGCATAATCTCGGCTCACCACAACCTCTGCCTCTCAGGTTCAAACGACTCTCCTGCCTCAGTCTCTTGAGTAGCTCAGATTACAGGCATTAGCCACCATGCCTGCTAAACTTTGTATTTTTAGTAGAGGCTGGGTTTCTCCATATTGGTTAGGCTGGTTTTGATCCACCCACCTCAGCTTCCTACAGTGCTGGGATTACATGCGTGAGCCACTGCACTTGGCTTCAGGTGGGTCTCAAACTCCCGACCCCATGTGATTTTCTCACTTTGGCCTCCCAGTGTGTTTGAATTCCAGGAATAAGCCACCAAGCCTGACCTGTTAAATTTTTTTGGAATTTTATAAATACTAGATCCATCATGGTGGCTCATGCCTGTATTCTCAGCACTTTTGGAGGAAAAGGTGGGTGGATCACGGAGTCAGGAGTTCAAGACTGGCCTGACCAAGATGGTGAAACCCCATCTCTACTAAAAATTACCAAAAAAAAGCCTCCCAAAAATTAGCCAGGTGTGGTGGTATGTACTTGTAATCCCAGGTACTGGGGAGACTGAGGCAGGAGCATCACTTGGGTAGGTGGAGGTTACAGTAAATTGAGATAATACCACTGCACTCCAGCCTAGGCAACAGAGTGACAGTCGTTCTAAATAAAAATTACTTTATGTACATTTTGGAGTTTCTTTTGAAAATTTTATAATTTTTTTGATGGAGCCATGTTGCTCTAATATTTTGTATACATTGTCATCTTTGAATGAGATCTTGACATTAACAAAACTACTTCTTACAGTCTTTATAATGTAGCATTGTTTTGGTGTAGTTGGAAAACAATTGTCTTGGCTAGACATTCTGAGAATTTATCAAAGATGCTTTTAGGTTGTGTCTTGTCCAAGATTTTGTGTTTAGTGTTTAGTTAAATTGGCTTTCTCATGTTTCTTCTTATCAATAATCAGTAATCACTTGCTACACCCATTTCCTGTTTGGAGTACTGCATTTTCTCTGCTTCTGTATCATTTATCTTTAGACTCAGCATACTCAAACTGCCACTCCAATGTATATCATCATTTCTTTCAGCATTTTATGCTATGGAAGACATTAGCCAGTATCTACAAGGTGCCTAAAAGTGAGAAATAAAGATGTATATATCAATATATTTCTTGTTTTTTAAAAAAGAAACCAGTAGGTGGCAATTTACATTTTTGTACGTGTGAGACCATCTCACTCTGTTACCTAAGCTGGAGTGCAGTGACGTGATCTTGGCTCACTACAGTCTCTGCCTTTACAGTTCAAGCAATCCTCCTGCCTCAGTCTCCCAAGTAGCTAGGATTATAGGTATCTGTTATCACATTGGCTAATTTTTGTATGTTTAGTAGAGATGGGATTTCACCTGCTTGGTCAGGCTCATCTCAAACACCTGACCTAAGGTAATCCTCCTGCCTTGTTCATCCAATGTTCTAAGATTACAGGCATGATGTGTCATGGCTTACTTACTTTTTTTTTTTTTTTTACTTACTTTTATTTTTTTATAGGCAGTTTCACTCTGTCACACATGGTGGAGTGCAGTGGCACCATCTCAGCTCACTGCAACCTCTGCCACCTCCCAGTCTCAAGTAATTCTCTGCCTCAGGCTCCTAAGTAGCTGGGATTACAGGTGTCTGCAATCACTCTAGTTAATTTTTTGTATTGTTAGTGGAGATGGGTTTTCATCATCTTGGCTATGTTGGTCTTCAACTTCTGCCCTTATGATTCACTCCCATCACCCTCCCAAAGTGCTGGGATTACAGGCATGAGCCACCAGGCCTGGCTGGGAATTTACTTTTAAAGGCAAAATATTATTCTGAAGAGGATGAGGACCTGTGTTGGGTATAAGAAAGAGACTTTTATTTTTCTTTTATGTCGCTGTTTGCATTGGCTCATCTGGGGCCCTTCACACACTTAACACACACATTTTTTACAAATGGATTTTGGGGTCAGTATCTTTTTGCTACATTTATATGTCCAGGAAGAAATTACAGCTTGTGGTATTTTGCTATATCATCTCTCTTCTGTAGTTTGTATAATTTTATATGTTAGATTTTTAAAGTGTACTTATCTGAGTCTAGCAATTGAAGTAATGTGCTTTTATTGTTTCTTTCAGTTATATATTCTCACTTTGCCCAAGACCTTTGGACAGAGCAGAGCATAAAAGATTCTTTCCAAAAATTGATAATGAGAAGATATGAAAAATGTGGACATGAAAATTTACAGTTAAATAATGGCTGTGAATGTGTGGATGAGTGTCATGTAGACAAAGCAGGTTATAATGGACTTAACCAAAGTTTGACAAGTACCCAGAGAAAAATATTTCAATGTGATAAATATGTGAAAGTCTTTTATATGTTTTCAAATTCCAACAGACATAAGATAAAACATATTGGAAGAAAAATTTTCAAATATATAGAATGTGGCAAAACTATTAACCAGTGTTTAACCTTTACTACACATAAGAAAATTTATACCAGAGATAAACCCTACAAATATAAAGAATGTGGCAAAACCTTCAACTGCTCCTCACACCTTACTATACATAAGATACTTTATACTGGAGAGAAACTCTACAAATGTGAAGAATGTGGGAAAAGCTTTAAGCACTCCTCTTACCTTACTATACATAAGAGAATTTATACTGGAGAGAAACCCTACAAATGTAAAGAATGTGGCAAAGCTTTTACAACTTTCTCAAATCTTGCTGCACATAAGATAATTCATACTGGAGAGAAACCCTAAAAATGTGAAGAATGTGGAAAAGCCTTTAAGAAGTCATTTTACCTTACTACACATAAAATAATTCATACTGGAGAGAAACCCTATAGATGTGAGGAATGTGGCAAAGCTTTTAAGCTGTCTGAAACCATTAGTAAACATAAGATAATTCATACTGGAGAGAAACCCTACAAATGTGAAGAATGTGGCAAAGGCTTTATATACTCCTCAACCCTTTCTACACATAAGAGAATTCATACTGGAGAGAAAACATACAAATGTGAAGAATGTGGATAAGGCTTTATAAATCATTTTACCTTACTAAACATAAGAAAGTTCATACTGGAGAGGAACTCTAGAAATGTGAAGAATGTGGCAAAGACTTTCTGCACTCCTCAAACCTTTCTGCACATAAGAGGATTCATACTGGGGAAAAAAACCCTTCAAATGTGAAGAATGTGGCAAAAACTTTACATGCTACTCAACCCTTTATACACATAAGAGAATTCATACCAGAGAAAAACCCTACAAATGTGAAGAATGTGGAATAACCTTTAAGCACTCCTCTTACCTTACTACACATAAGAAAATTTATACTGGAGAAAACCCCTACAGATATTAAGAATGTGGCAAAGCGTTTACATATTCCTCAACCCTTTCTACACATAAGATTATTCATATTGGAGAGAAACCCTACAAATGTGAGGAATGTGGCAAAGCCTTTACTACATCCTCAACTTTAACTCAACATAAGAGAGTTCATACTGGAGACAAACCCTACAAATGCAAATAATGTGGCAAAGACTGCATACTCCTCAAACCTTGCTGCATATAAGATAATTCATATTGGAGAGAAACCCTACAAATGTGAGAAATGTGGCAATGCCTTTAAGAGGCCCTCTCACCTTACTATGCATAAGAAAATTAATACTGGAGAGAAACCTTTCAAATGTGAAGAATGTGGAAAAGATTTCCAGCAGGCCTCACACCTTACTACATATAAAAAATTCATACTCAAGGGAAACCCTACAGATGTTAAGAATGTGGCAAAGCTTTTACCTAATCAGCAAGCCTTACTACAAATAAGATAATTCATACTGGAGAGAAAACCTACAAATGTGAAGAATGTGGCAAAACCTTTAAAAAGTCCTCTTTCCCTACTACATATAGGAAAATTCATACTAGAGTGAAACCCTAAAGATGTAAAGAATGTGGAAAAAACTTTCCCTCATTCTCACATCTCAGTGGACATAATTCATGCAAGAGAGAAACCCTATGAATGTAATGAATGTGGGAAAGCCTTTAACCAGCCCTCAACTCTTACTAAATATGAGAATTTATATGAAGCATAAGCCCTACAAATATAAAGAATATGACAAAGTTTTCAAGGAAGATCTCAACCCTTATAATTTCTACTGGACAGAAACCCCACAAGTGTGAAGAATTTGACAAATTCTATAAGAAGTTCAAAAGTTTTACTCTCATCACCCAGGCTGAAATGCAATGGCAAAATTTTGGCTCATTCAGCCTCTGCCTTCTGAGTTAAAGCCATTCCCTTGCCTCAGCCTCTCGAGTACCTGGGATTACAGGTGCCCACAACCACACCCTATTAACTTGTGTATATTTAGTAGAGACCATTTTTGCCATGTTTGTCAGGCTGGTCTCGAACTTCTGACCTCAGGTAATCCACCCAACTGGGCCTCCTAAAATGCTGGGATTACAGACACGAGCCATCACATCCAGCAACAAGTTCTCAGTTCTTTTGTTAACTCAGTTCTTGTTTACTCAGCAACCTTTGATCACCCCGGATGGCCATCTTGAGGTCAGATCAACCAGGGAGATTACCCGTTAATGCTGTTTACTCTGGGTACTGGAATCTGAGCTTTCAGCATTTGTAAAACCACTATTTTAAACCATGTTAATTATCCACAAGTGCATTGACTTGAAGGCTCTGTTATCTATACTGAATAAATCTGAGGAGGAGCAACAAGTAGTTGTGTAGCTGTGATCACTCTGTTTGTGAGCAGCTCATAATCCCATATCCTGACTCTTATACTCTATTCTTGGAGTGTATTTATTCATCTCTCCCTGAGTCAGGATCTTCAGTACACACCCCTGCCCAGTGGTGACCTGCATGTGACCAGTGTCAAAATGGCAGTAATTCATGCTTAAGAGGGATTTTACAAAACTGAATTATGGAACAGTGCTTTTACCAACACTTCTAACTTTTTTTGTACATAAAAATGTATATACTAGTGTGAAACCCTAGAAATGTATAAAATGTGACAAAGCCTTTATGGGATTGCAACACTTGATTGTAGGTAAGATAATTCATACTGGCAAAACTACAAGGCTGAAGAATGTGGGGAAACTTAATCAATGCTTACAGCTTATTTCACAGGAAAGCTATTATGCTTGAGAAAAATTTTATAAAAAATGTGGGGACCCATTAATGCCTACTCACATATTACACAACATAAAAAGGATCATAAAGCATTAAAAGTGCAATTAATGTCAAAAAATCTTTCAGAAAATATAAGTCTTTAAAGGTAAGAAAAGTATTCTCAAAAACAATAACAAATACAAAGGGGGTTGTAGTACCATTACTTGTATTACAGATCTTATTGCAGGCATTTTGGACTAGAGGATACCCTACAGAAGTTGCTCAAGCTTTGTTCAAATTCAGGGAATTTATATTGGAGAAGAGTCCTGCAAATGTAATGAATTGAGAAACACTTCTTTTTTTTTTTTTTTCAAAAACTAAAGCTTAGAAAATTTAGTCTATACTAAAATATGTTTTTACAGATGCAGTAAATATAAAAAAATTTAATTCAAAATTAATTATATGTAAATATCAGAATTTATAGTAGATAAGGCACTAAATTTTGGAGATTACACTAAATCAGAGTGTTGACTATAAAAACTAACCTATAGCTGGGCACAGATGGCTGGGATTACAGGTGGTTCACAGCTGTAATCCCAGCACTTGGGAGGCAAGTCAGCTGGATTGCCTGAGTTCAGAAGTTCAAGACCATCCTGGGAAACATAATGAAACCTGACTCTAGTAAATATGAAAATTAGCCAGGTATGGTGGCTCATGTCTGGAGGTTGAGGCAGCAGAATCGGTTGAAACTGGGTGGTAGGGGTTGCAGAGACTCAAGATCGTGGTGCTGCACTCCAGCCTAGGCAACAAAGCGAGACTCCTTTCAAAGAAAAAATATAAATAAAATCCATACATTTTAGAGTTCTGAAAAATTACTAATAAATATTTGTTATACAGTTTTCTTTGAACGTGTGCTCTCTGCTAACATAGTGTCTTTTATTTTTAATTTACATAGAATTAAATATACACATATTACTCTGAAGAAAACCTTAGTTGTAAAAAAAAATTATCAAGTGAGTGTTTATGTGAATATGAGTTTGTACGTATTTTATGAAAAGAGCAATTATTGGAACAAAACACATTTTAATTAGGTGACTAATAGAAAACTGAACATCTTGAAAATGCTGAAAACAAATCTATACTTTCTGCCTTGTATTGAATTTATTAATGTAGAATTTATGGTGTATGTTTCAGATGCTCCCCAGAACGTGCCTCTTAAAGCACAGGCAACATTTTCTACAGAAATAACACTCTGAAGTACAATAAAAAACTTCTTCAAACAGAAACACCAAAAAACACTATTATTTTAACACTTATTTTAATAAAAATTTATTCAAAATTGAATAATTGGATATATTTTTCTCCATCTATGTGTGTGTGTGTGAATGTACAAAATGGTACATGAGGAAAAAATAAGCCAGAAAAAATGTTAATATTTGTAATGAATAAAACTGGAAAGTAATTATTATGTGCAGGTGATATCTTTGTTTATGTAGATAACAACAGTAGCAGAAAGTCTGTTTTAAAAGTTTATTGTGATAAATAGGCAATATTCTAAGATAATACCCTGGATTCCCAGTCTGTTGCACACCTGCTGTGTAATCCTTTCCTCTTGAGTGTAAGAAAATATATGACTGTGCTGGAAAATCACTCATGACATATTATTCATGTGTTGACTTTGTGTTTCTCAAAATGGAGATTATCCTGACTGTGCTAAACTTAATCAGACGTGATTTTAAGAGAAAGACACACATAGAAAAATGCCCCTGTTGGCCTGAAAGTTAGTGACTTGTAGGTGGGCCATGTTGTAAGCTGCTTATGGTGGCCACATGGCAGGAAACATATTTGCATATTGTCATCATTCCTGCCTTCTGCATATCACTTCCAGTGGGGAGAATAAGAGAATCCTATGGCAGAGGAAAAAAAGGAGAATCTCATTCATGGAAGAAATAATCACTTCTCATTTGGGACAGCTGAAGAGAAACAGGACCATGTTAATGGTAGAAAAAGGGTAACCTGGGTAAAAGTGCTCACTGGAATTATGGAACAACATTTAGTAACCTGTAGTGAATGATCAGCCTCTTGGATACCAATAATCTACAAACAGGGCTGAACTCGTCTAACAAGCATGTCTGCACCATCCTGGGAACCCAGGTTTACACTATTTTCTACAGAAATACCATGAAGACCAGTGGGTAATGTTCTAGAATTAAACCCTGTTTTGTTTTGTTTGAGACACAGTCTTGTTTTGTCACCCAGCAGGAGTGCAGTAGTGCAATCTCAGCTCACTGCAACCTTTATTTCTGGGATTGAAGTGATTCTCCTGCCTCAGCCTCCTGAGTGGGTGAAATTACAGCCACGTTCCACTATGCCTGGGTAATTTTTTATTTCTTCTTATTATTATTTCTTTATTCTTAGTAGATACAAGGTTTCACCATGTCAACCAGGATGGTCTCAATCACCTGACCTCATGATCTGCCCAATTCGGCCTCCCAAAATGCTGGGATTACAGGCGTGAGCCACCATGCCCAGCCGAATTGAACTTTCTTCGAAAAGCATACCAAATTGTTTTCACACTTAGAAAACTAAAAACAATGCATTTATATATAATTGTTCTAATTACAGAAGATTCCACTATACTGTAATAGAAGATTAGAATGTAAATAATAAAGATATCTTTTGAATGCATGATTAGTTATGTAGATAGTTTCTTTTAGATTAACATGATGAAATAACAATTAGAGAAAACATTTGAAATGGGATACAATGAATCAAATCCACATCTTTTGAAAGGCTTGGCATAACTGCCATGCTTTTGGAAATGTCTAGATGACTAATCAGAAACAAAGACAAGATTTTGGGTTTCCTCAATTATTGCTTTTGAACTTTTAATTTTTGTTTGTTTTTTGAGACAGAGTCTCATTCTGTTGCCCAGGCTGGAATGTAGTGTCACAATCCTGGCTCACTGCAACCTCCACCTCCCAGTATTAAGTATCTGCCTCACCCTCCAGAGTAGCTGAGATTACAGAGGCACCCACCACCATGCCCAACTAAGTTTTGTATTTTTAGTAGAGACTGCAGTTCACCATCTTGGCCAGGTTTGCCTTGAACTCCTGACCTTGTGATCCACCTGCCTCGGCTTCCCAAAGTGCTGAGATTACAGGCATGAATCACTTTGCCTGGCCTGTTTTTGACCTTTTGAAGTCAAAATCCTGGCTAAAGTATTCAAAGGGAGTATTTTACAGATGGCTTCCCAGGGTTCCCAAGGCAATAAAGGAAAAATTTTGATAGGCAGAAAAATACACACTATATACACACATTGCTCCTCTCTGATTTGCCTTAACACTGAAAAATTAAAGATTTTAAGTGTAGTCTCAATTTAGAGTAATCAAAAGAATTGTTTTTCAATAATAGAAAATGTATAAAATTAATGGGTAACAGATGCCATTAGCTGCTAAAAAAAATCGTGTGACTAATTTCAGTAAGTGTCCAGCCATGCAAACAACAGGCTGATTAAATTAGGACCCTAATAAGTGCATGTGGAAAGCACTCATGTGCGGTGGTGCACCTCCACTCAGTATTTTCTTCTGCCTCTTTACAGAGATATCAGTTTCCCCTGAGCGACTCAGGGTGCATACTGTGAACTGAGAATGCTGTGTTCAGAATGATTACTGAAAACATAGTTAATATACTTCTTCCATAGGATAATAAAATGTTATAAATCTCACTCTGCCCCAGAAGAGCTGTTATAAAAGATTAGGGTACTCAATTTGGGTTTGTGGAAAATTTCCATATTCCAGATAATTCAGACACTTAAATGTCAATGAAATTCCATAAATGTATTTGAATAAGACAAAGTCTTCTTAGGTAAGAATTTTATATTACTGGTAAATTTAGAAAAAAATACAAGACCAGTACTTTAAGCCAAATAATAGTGTTTGACATGTGAGTAACCCCCAAACAGGTGAAACTGATCTCTACTAAAAATAAAAAATATTGGCTGAGCACTGTGGCTCACTCCAGTAATCGCAGCACTTTGGAAGGTTGAGGCAGGCAGAGAGTGACATCAGGAGTTTGAGACCAGACTGGCCAACATGACAAAATCTCATCTCTACTAAAATATAAAAATTAACTGTGCATGGTGGCACATGCCTGTAATCATAGCTACTTGGGAGGCTGAGGGAGGATAGTGGCTTAAACCTGGGAGGCAGAGGTTGCAGTGAGATGTGACAATGCCATTGCACTCCAGTTTAGGTGCCAGAGTGAGACTCAATCTCCAATTATAATAAATAAATAAATTTACTGGGCATGGTGGCAGGCATGTGCAATCCCAGCTACTTGGGAAACTGAGGCAGGAGAATTGCTTGAACATGAAAGGCCAGTGAGCCAAGATCACACTACTGCACTCCATCCTTGGCAATAAAGTGAGACTCAGTCTTAAAAAAAAATACATAAAAACTTTAAAGTTATTTTATAGAATATAAAAAACTATGTAAATTTGCTTAAATCTGTTACTAGATGCATCATATAAAATAATTATAACATCAGTAACAAACTGGGAAATATAGAGGCATATTTTTGTATTCAATTGAAGTTGTTATGAGATTAAAATATATTATTTTAAATTTAAGATGTATGTAATCTCCAGTTTTCATAATGATTACAAAGATAATAATTATAAAAACTATGCAAAAGAAAACAAAAAATAAAACATGCCAGTACAAAATTAAATAAATATTAAGAAAGTAAAACAGAAAATTAAAAAAAAATTGCTACTAGAAACATATAAAGCAATAATAATATAACTGGTAATACAACTGTGAAAGTAGAAAATTTCCTCTTTAAAGTTTCCTTTCTTTTGCCAGGTGCAGTGGCTCATGCCTGTAATCCCAGCACTTTGGGAGGCCAACGTGGGTGGATTAACTGAGGTCAGGAGTATGAGACCAGCCCGACCAACATGGAGAAACCCCATCTCTTCTAAAACTACAGAATTAGCTGGGTGTGGTGGCATATGCCTGTAATCCCAGCTACTCAGGAGGATGAAGCAGGAGAATCACTTGAACCTGGGAGGGGAAGGTTGAGGTGAACCAAGATGGTGCCATTGCATTCCAGCCTGGGTGACAAAAGTGAAATTCTGTCTCAAACAATAAAGAACCAAAGTTCCCTTTCTTGTCAAAGAATAAATTTGCTAATAACTTTCTGTTGAGCCCTATCCTATGTAGCTATTAGATACGCTTATAGGCATGTAGTATATTCCATGTCCTTATACTTTAACCATGATATCTGTGCTGGATGTGCTCACAGACATGTTACAGCTCACAGCCTATTCCCCTTATCTGTTCAAAAAAGTTTTGAGTTGTTAGCCAATTGGGTTTTAGTTTAGGTTGTGAGGTCTGGCTCCAGTCAATGGAAATCAGACACAGCAGTAAGGACAAATCCAAATGCATAAGAAATAAATGTGTCTCCTTTTTCTGTGTTCCTTGTACTCTCATGGCAAAATGGCTCATGAGAGTACACTTTCTGCAGTCCAGGAAGTAAAAATGGCTTGCTGAGAGATTCTTTGTCTCAGTGCTAATTTTTTCTCTGTGACACCAAGTATCCATTTCCAACAAACTTCATTTCTTTTAGCAATCATTTTAAATATAAATTAACAAAACAACTTAATATAATGAAATGTAATCTTAGGACTTTTGAAGGCCAAGGTAGGCTGATCACTTGATCCCAGAACTTGAAGACCAGCCTAGGTAACATGACAAAACTCTGTCTCTACGAAAAATACAAAAAAGGTAGCTGGGTGTTATGGCACATACTTTTCACCCAGATACTTGAGAGGCTGAAATAAGAGGATCATCTGGGTTGACGGTTCAGGTAGCAGTGAACCACTCAAATCAGACTGGTTGACAGAGTGAGACCCTGACTCAAAAACAAGGCTGGGTGCATTGGCTCACACCTGTAATACCAGAACTTTGGGAGGCTGAGGCTAGCAGATTACCTGAGGTCAGAAGTTTAAGACCAGCCTGGCCATCATGGTGAAACTAAAAATACAAAAAAGTAGCCAGGTGTGGTGGTAGACACTCATCATCCCAGCTACTCAAGAGGCTGAAGCAGGAGAATCACTTGGTCATGGGAGGCAGAGGTTGTAGTTAGCTGAGATCATGCCATTCTACTCCTACCTGGGCAAAAAGAGAAAATCTTTGTCTTAAAATAAATAAATATAAAAATAAATAATATTACATGGAGAAAAAATATAGAATGTCTGAGTGGCTTTTAAAAAGGCATACAGTATGCTGCCTACAAGACTCATTTTAGCATTGAGCAAATAGACTGAAAGTAACAGAAGGAAAAAGAATACATATTCCTTCAAAATAGTAATCACAATTGAGTAAGGTGGTCATAATTATATTAGACGTTATATGCTTTAAGTCAAGTACTACCATGAGATAAAGATTGATGTTATATTATGATAAATTGAGTTGATTTACCAGGAATCTATAAGTATAGTATTGATATATCTATATGTATATATACATCAGGGCTCCAACATATATAAAGCAAATATTGGCAAAGTGAAGTGAGACATACACAGCAACATAGTAATTGTAGATATTAAGACCCCATTTTCAAAAATAAATAGAAAATTCAGAAAAACATAAGAAACAGAAAACTTAGACAACATTATATTAAATATTTTGTAAATTCTGGATATCAGCCCTTTGTCAGATGGGTAGACTGCCAAGAAAAAAAACAAACAAGCCCATTCAAAAGTGGGCAAAGGATATGAACAGAAGCTTTACAAAAGAAGACATACATGAGGCCAATAAACATATGAAAAAATGCTCATCATCACTGGTCATTAGAGAAATGCAAATCAAAACTACATTGAGATACCATCTTACACCAGTTAGAATGGCGATCATTAAAAAATCTAGAAACAACAGATGCTGGAGAGGATGTAGAGAAATAGGAACACTTTTACACTGTTGGTGGGAGTGTAAACTAGTTCAACCATTGTGGAAGACAGTGTGGCGATTCCTCAAGGACCTGGAAATAGACATTCCATTCGACCCAGCAATCCCATTACTGGGTATATATCCAAAGGATTATAAATCATTCTACTATAAGGACACATG